>OMKQ01100412.1:35846-49375 GCA_900302335.1 Phycis phycis
TCTAGTTTTTATATATATATATATATATATATATATATATATATATATATATAGATATATACATTTTTAAACATTTTTATAAAATAGTCTATCATGACCAATCAAACACTGAAAAAGTTGGTGTCCGTTAGTTTCTATACGAGTAGAAGACTTATTTGAAGTCAAAATGCTGACAGAATCTTGACGTAAATGGTTATTTTGTGCATTTTAAGTTTGTTTCCCCCCAGATAACATAAGTAACCTGGCAACTAAGGTAAGGATCTCCATACAGTTCGTAGGCCTGAACCCAGAAAGAAGGCAAAACAGAGTTTGATTCACATGTCTCTCCCAACATATCAGTAAAACATTTTTTTTTACAAATGCTAGATGCTTTTCAATGGGATTCAGATAGTCAGCTTTTCTACAGACTTGAATCATGCCAGCCTCGTACTTTAACAATGTCCCTGCTAAGCTCATGACAGCGACTATAGTAGTCTGAAAGAAATAACTACTATAAAAAGGGAAAACATTCTTACCGTTACTTGGCACTTAAATGGTCTCTCTGATGAGTGGACATGTTTGACATGACAGCTGAGGTGGTCAGGTCTGAGGAGAAGAGTAAGAAAGCTCACATATACACACACACACACTTTAGAATAAAGCTGCATTTAGAGCACCTTTGGGGTGTGGTGAAAGGGTGAATTGCATGATGAATGTGTGGCAATCATGTTAAAAGATATATAGAAGGAATATTTCTGACACCTTGTTGAAATCAATGCCATAAACAATAATTGCTTTTCTGTTTGGCCAAGGGGAGAATCTACGCAGACAAAATGCCACACAATGTTATACTGTGTGTGTAATGCTTTTTACATTAGCGTAATGCCTTGTTCTTACATGCTGTTGTGGTTTTGAGGACATTCAGCCAAGATGTTAATCACACCGCTACAGCCTCAGAGAAATCAGGAATGACTCCCAGGTGGGCTATTTTATTCAAGAAAGTTTCTAGTTCAGATGTTTTCTTAATGGAGTAAATAGCTGTAGTAGAAAAGCTATATGGTGCAAGTTTAAGCTGACGTGAACAAAGTTGGACTTAACATATTTATTTTTAAAGTTGGACTGTTTGCAACAATTGTATTCTGAGATATGAGAGACATTAAATATTGATAACCTACAAACAAAATCAGACCTTCCCTTGTGTGTGTGTGTGTGTGTGTGTGTGTGTGTGTGTGTGTGTGTGTGTGTGTGCATCATTTAGAATGCACAGGATTCACTGATACATACCTGGAGAATCCCTTACCGCAGACAGAGCAGATGTAAGGCTTGTGAACAGCGCCATTGTGTGAGCGTACGTGACAAGTCATGCGGTCCTTCCGCTTGAATCTCTGCTGGCAGATGGGGCACTCAAATGGCTTCTCGTCAGAGTGCGACAGCTTGTGGCGGTTCAGGTGGTAGACGTCGCGGAAGGCTTTTCCACACATGTCGCAGCCATGATTCTTCTTCACAGGCTTGGGGGGCTTCTTAGCGATGCCATGTTGATGGTGTTGGTGGTGCTGCATGGGAGCCATAATGCTAGTCCCAGTGGACGTGGTGGCTGTAGTCAGGATTCCAGCAACAGTGGAGATGTACGAGTTGCTGCTGTTCTGTCGTGATACAGTGGAGATAAGAGGCACCATAGTAGGAGCCGTGGGTATTTTCTTAGGCCTTGACACCATCTTAATACCAGTGTGACAGGATTCATGGCGCCGCAAATGATAGCTGTCCCTAAAGGCCTTATTGCAGTAGCCACAGATAAAGGGTGTCTTCGTTTTGGGCTCTTTCTTGACTATGGCAATTTGAGCCAAAGCACCGCCACCAATCCCATTAGCAACATTGTCCTTAAGGAGTTCTGTAGCACTAACTGGGGGCTTCTGTTCCATTATGATCGGCAAAACTGGTTTCTGATCAGCCTCAGCATTGAGGAGGGGAAGAAGGCCATTTCCAACCCCATGGTGTTGGTGATGCAAGGCCTCATTTGCCTGCTGTAGAGATCAGAAGAAAAAAAAAAGATGTTAGGAAATATTCTTGGACGAGTTACTTAAGCACTCCTTCCCAATAGCCATGAAACTAAGTTAACAAGGAGTTGCTAACAGACTGCCTGCAATTTAGGTTAAAGCTGAAGAGCATCTCTTTTGAGTTTGTCTTGGATGTCTTTTTTTAATGCTTGCAAGGTTCCCAATGGTCACACCTCTATATCTTCATGGCAGCTGTTCTGTATAACAGAATTCTGGTAGTGGCCTGTAAGGTGCCAGATTCAAATCAATTTGGCATAGTAGCTTTCCTCTTTTTGTTCAAAATCACAGAATCTGGTTTTGCCGTGTTCACAGTCCGTGTGCAACATTGTTGTGTCAATGGGCTGGCTAAACAGTTTACTAGACACAAGTCGCTATTAAGAGATCAACATGCTTTTTGTGGTTTGTTCAAATTGTAAGCCCACACATCAGTCAACAATGTTGCAAAAACTGTTTTCAATTCATACTTCATACTTTCACTCAAAAATATGGGTGATCGCTCCCTCTCAGGCGATACTATACATGTCAAGTCTACCATACAGGTACACCCGTAGCATTCCAATACGTCGAGGTTCAAAGCTGATTCAATAGGATCTGATTCAGCTCAGATTCAATACAATTTGATGCATTTCATCAAATATATGAATTCAACTAAAATTGCATATTGTTAAGAGTTATGAGATTCATTTGCAGGCCTACATAGAATGTTCGGCGAGTGTTCAGACTATGTTGGTATTTTTTTGGCCACAAAATAAATAGATGAGGCCTAATGTATAATATATAAGTCTAGGGATTTCCATAAGCAAGGTAGTTATTGGAAAGTTAGTTGTTGTCTGAATGCCGGCGGCAAACACATACATCACATTTTTAAGGAAATCATGCCTTACTAGACACTATGCTCTCCCCTTATTCTACTTCCAAACAAGCTGGAGATACACCAATTCACTTTATAACACAGAGCAAACTTTTTAAAGCATTGAAAATGGCTGTCCCAAACAACTTTACATTAATAAATTCTGTTTCAATTAATGTGTGTTCAGTCCACAAGATTGGGGTAATTAAGGATACACAAGGACTCAAACCAGTAACCGCATTATTAGTTCCCTGCATCAGATCACTGTTATTTAGAGCTAGTATTATTTGGAATATTTGTATTTGAATATCTGTTCAACATAATTCAATATCTTTAAAAAAGACTTAAAAACAACAGCATGCAATTTCACCCACCCTCCCCTTTTCAAGTAATTCTGCAACATATTTACATTTACATTTAGCAGACTTTATCCAAAGCGACTTACAAAGAGTACATTTGTCAGAAGAAGGTGAAACATTTCATTGCTGCTAATTCAGTAAGAAAGTCACCAGAACAAGTTTCAAGCATTTCAATTGCTAGGTTAACATAACATATTCCATGCTGAGAGTGCAGAATACACAAATGCCCTTAGAATATTGTCTGGCTCTTTTCGGTGTGATAAGAACACAGATAGTACAGGAGCAGACCATGAATTGCCTGATATATAAAAGGTATACCAATGACAGAGCCTATGGGTAGCCAAAGCAGGCCATTCTACCCTCTAGAATATAACTTTCAGTCAACCATATTAAGTCTATTAGCAGACATATAAAACAGATCACCGAAGTCCAACGCAGATAAAAAAATATTTTTTTAAGTCTTTATTGGTCATTCTCAGTATTGTTTAGATATGGGAATTAAATTAGTTCTCTGCATTTGACCCATCCTATGGTACATAGGAGCAGGTACTGCCCATCAAGAGTTAACAACCTCTATTTAACTCCCCTCAAGAGTGACAACCAAAATGACACTTTGTGGCCTATTCCTAAAGCCGGTAAACAACATCAAGTATTGTCTTTATCTGCATCAGGAACAACTTAGAACCATTAGGAAAGGGAGGGGTGTTTTGGACAATAAAAGCATTTGGTAGATATTAAATGGCCTATACAAGAGTTGACACAGCATTATATAACAGCGGCATCAGCATAAAAATGCAAAGAGCATCTGACACTTTTGACCCATAATATGTATGTAGTGACTAAAAGAGGACCCAATACAGAGCCATGTGGTACACCCTTGCAGATGAAGACACTATCAGAACACACACCATTCTATCTAATGCATTGAGACCTATTACTAAAGTAGTTTGAGAACCTAGCAACTGATTGCTCTGAGAGTCCAGAGTTAAGAAGTCTACGTTTTAAAACATCATGGTTAACTGTGTCAAAAACTTTGGACAGATCAATATAGAGTGACACACAATGTTGCTTCTTGTCAAGTGTAACAGAAATTTAATTTACCACCTTCAGTGCAGCTGTGATGGTACCATGTTTTTTTTTTGTTTTTTTTAAACCTGACTCACAAGAGCTTTTATAATGTTCGCCAATACTGACATATTAGATATTGGCTTATGGATATTTAAAATAGCTGGGTCATCCCTTTAAATAAAAGGCAGAACAAAAGCATTTTTTCACATCCTAGTGAATCTTAAGAGACTAAAATGCTCGTTAAAACAAATATCAAAATGTTGTCATGAAGAGCACCAGAATCCTTCATAACAAATGTAGGTACAACTTGCACATTTTTGGTAAAAGATTCACAACTTATCAATTTTCTTGATAAAAGAGAAGCATTTGTTCCTTAGTTGTCTAAAAGCAAGCCAATCGGTGATAGAACATGTTGTCCTTGACTTAGCCAAAGCCTCATGAATAGTGTCTGCTAACTGAGACAAATACCTTAAGTTATCATGCCCCTTTATCTCTTGAATGGGGCATGTGTATTTATGATTTGCTTAAAACTATCATCGAATGTCCAGGCTGTCTCCACATCACAATTCTACTCTACTACACTACTCTACACATAATGTTAAAATCCCTGTTCATTAGAATGTTTAAGATTCCTCTTACCATAGAATTCATGAGGAACATTAGTCAACATACATGTATTTTCGGCTTAATTTAATAGTGTTGCATTAGTTTGGATAGTTAGTTAGCCATATCAGCCTACATTATAGTATATTAACCTATATTTTCTGCTAAATTGATTACAGATGCTGAAATGCACAGACGCGCACGTCGTGAAAAGTGTTTTTTTAGTACAGGCAGTTTAGCGGAGGTGCTGCTCCTCGCCTATAAACAGCTGTGGACCCTGCATACACATTTCTGTGTGTATATATATCACTACTGTAGGTCACTGTAATTTTGCGCTAGCTTACAACTATGTGTGCTAACGATAGTTTTGTTACAATAACTCTAGTTCTGTTTTAGTAGGCATAGGCGTCTAGGCCGAGCAAGCACTCTAAATAATGAAAATGGGTGACTGAGGTGACACAAATGCTTGTCTGTTGATTGTCATTGCTGTTCACTTTTGTCTACTTCATGCTCATCAAAAACAAGCAATTGGTCCTTGTTAATGTTGAACAGTTGGCACATAAGATTTTCGGTTTGCACATTTCCTATTATGTAATACATTTTCATTTTAATTAATTGTTGCTTAAAGTTGCTTTTTCCACCTAATACATTTGGTAATGTTTTCCGTTTGCTGGTTTCATTTAGAAAAAAAACATCCAAGATCCAAGTGACTTTTTTATGAAATGTTCATGAAATATCGACATTGTCAAAATTACAGAAAATATTGTGATATAATATTTTGCCCATATCGACCAGTGTACACGCTAGGTTTCTAGAGCAAATGTGTGTACTAAAAAGCAATGAAATCGGAAACATCTCATGTTTCAAAGTGTTCCCAATGGACATAAAATTAAAATTGCTTTTTAGAAGTGTATCCCGCTAGCCCTACAGCAGTAAAAAAAAACAGCCTTGTCTGATTTACATGTAGGATTTACATGTCTGATTTACATGTAGGAACTACGCTAACGTGCAAGTACTGTGGCTGCAGTCGTTTGGCTACATAACAATTTGGTTACGCCAACTGGAGAAATAATTATTTAGGATATCGCTCAGCTTCCATTAAAGCGTCAGAGTAGCCGGTTAGTTTCCCCGAAAGCAGACGGGGAGCAGACGTGTCCTATGAGGTTATACCCATTAAAAAAAACACACACACGAAAGTGACGGACGATGCCGAGTGAGTTATTGCGTCCCTACAACTGAGATAAATGAAACGGGCTGTATGTCTTTGGTTAAGTGTAGTCTCCCTTGGTTAAAGGTAGCCTATCTTTAGCTGGGGCCATTTAAAAGAGGAATTAAATGTTAAATGCGGGACAAGCAATAATTTGTCTCAGTGACTGAACTTAATGACGGCGTGTCTTTGACAAGACTCATCTTAGTTTTGAGTAACATGATCAGCTCCTGAAATTGGCACATTTTTAAGTTTATCAGCTGGTTACCGATCAAATGTTTCGAGCATATATATCGGCCGATAATGATCAGTGGCTGAGCGATCGGTGTATCATTAGTAAGCTGTTGTTGATGAATTGTTTAGTGAATCCAGGAGAGTGTGTTACAATAGTTGAATCACCAGACCGGTATTTTAGCAGATAAAGCAGAAGTTTTAGCAGGGAACAGGTTAGACTGGAGGATTTACAGAATATAAACAATAATCAAAGCCCTACGTTCCAAACTACACAGGCGTCTTGAGGCTTTGCTTGCAGTGGGAAAACAACACACGGGTCTGAGTCAGTCAGGTACAGTACGGCAGTGGAGACATTTCTGTAAAAATCTTGGAACCTGCATGGTGAACCTCAAATTACCCTCCAACTTTTTGGAGCTCCTCTACTTAAAGCAGTGGGTACATCTGCACTAACGTACAACAAGCAAGCAAAGTATAGCCTCGTAAGACAGTCAATCTTTTTTGTGAAAACGCACAATATTCGAACGGCACAAGTTGGACATCGACAGTACCCGCGTATGAGTCTAGAGTGATCCACACTTGCTCTAAAAAGTATTTGTTTTTAATCTACAGCTAGCTTTATACCAACCTCGCGTAACATACTGGGACAATGAAACGGGGAAAGTTTGGAATGGGAGTACAGGTAATCCTTCTCACCCACTCGTTTGGTACATATTAAGGTTAATTCAAAATACTAATTTAACACCACATGATAGTAAAACACTGGCTATAGTGTATGTATAGTGCATGAAAGTCAAACTGTGTGGACAGGAGACTAAAACATGTAAACCGTGTGCTAGTCGGGTTAGCATACAAAGAAAGCTTAACCAGAGGCTTAAGTACCAGAGCGCGCGCATGAGCCTATGCACACACTGCCATTGCATTCCCTGTTGCATTTTCAATAACGTGCAGATTTAGAAAAATATCGAATGGAAAAAGATGGACATACGAATTATAAAAATAGCAGTGAAAGCATCACCCAAAAGCCAATACTAGATCGACGATTGATAAAGCCCTCTAGAGCTTAGCGAACCAAATACCAAGCTAGCTTACCGTCTCTCAGACTGACTAGAAGGTTACCACCTTTGTTTTGCTTGGATAGTTTCACTTTATTTCTGGCCTTACTTTTTCAAAGATGACGACACAATTTCGAAATGTTTGTTACATTTTTCAGATGCGCGATGGTACTTACTTGGAATAAAAACGTACTCCAGCTCGGTTCCATAATTGCATCAACTAAAATCTGCAGGAATTACAACAAAGCAACTAAACACGGCAGCTACAACTTCCGGTCAGTTCCGCTTGCTCCGTGATAACGTCCGCGAACGATGCGACCAAGACTATTTAACAATATATCTCTAAATATTATTCATACATTTGGTCCAATCGATACGATACGTAAAAAGACCAAGTTAGGAAACGTTTTTATATATATATCAACGTGCTATATATGCGTATATATATATAAATAAATAATACTTATATAACATATATTATAATATATTAAATGATAAATCACGATCAATCTAAAAATGCTGAATCTCCGTTGATCAATCCCTATGGTCAGTCTCAAAATAAGAAAAAAAAATGTTAAAATTGGTGTTTTAGGCAACAAATATTTATTTTTTTATTTTGCTATACTATAGTACTGTATATACAGCCGCAGCTGTGGAACTTGGGAACAACTCCACTGTTGGGGATATAGAGAACGGCCTATGTAACAGCTTAGGGAAAGGCAAAAAGTGGCTCAGAGGATGGCTAAATAATGGTATATCACTGTATTGCTGCCGTAATATTAAAGCTTGTATAATTTTATATCCAACTCCATACTTGAACCAGTTTTTTTTTTACATCATTTCTATTCAGCATACATAAAACAGAGAACCTACAATGTAAAGGAGAAACATATTCAATTTCAGCTGTTTAACGTTTATTTCCGTCTGTTCTAAATTATTAATTGTTAGGAAATACTTAACTGGTACTTGTAACTGGTAATAACACATTTCATAATACATAAACAAGAGTAACACATTTCAAATACTTCACCTCTTGTACCACCAATGAATTAACAATACACTAACTGTTTTCTGTTCTGTATTAACCAAACATACTTTGAGTTCTTCAGTGTAGTACAGTGTACACCATTAGTGTAAAGGCAGCTAATTTTGCATCCAAAAGAGACTGCGAGTATTCCAGCACTAGCTGCACACTGCATGGCCCTGGTTCATCATACCACCATCACCAGGATCAAAATGCCTTCCAATGTGACTGTTATGCAGCAGTAATTGAGGGAGCAGTCCCTGTTAACTCCATCCCCCTGTAGACCTCAGGCAGACCCTGGCGCCGCTTAGAGGTCAAGCCCAAAGGTTGAGGCCTCAAGGGCAGTTGCCAGGGGAGCCCCTCCTTGAGAGCATGTCTACTACTGTGTTCAGCGCCCCCAGAATATGCACTGCACGTAGAGATGCTAGATGTTGCTGTGCCCACACCAACAGCTGCCTGGCTAGCATATGGAGGTGCTGGGATTGCAGGCCACCCTGATCGTTCACATAGGCCATGGTCGTAGGGATGTCCATCTTTACCCAGGACATGCTTGCCTTCCAGGAGAAGAAGAAAGTGCTCAAGGGCCAGATAAACAGCCCTCAAGTCCAGCACATTGATATGTCTGCCGATCCAGGGGGAATGTCAGCGGCTGCTGGCTGCCCTGCCTCTGCACACTGCATTTCACCCTGTCAGGGATGCGTCAGTACATACCAACTCCCTGCGGCACACCCTGTGTAGCACTGCTGGGTAACATGCACGTGTTTCAGGTGCAGCCTGTGGGAATTTAACCACTGCTGAAGTGGCCTGAAGTGGAGAAGGAAGAAGAGGAACTAGATGAGGGGCTGCAGTCAAAAGTCCCAGAGGGTGCTGGCATTCCAAGAGCATAATGATGCTCCCCAGACAGAAGCGGACGAGGGGGAGACAAGATGCATAGAATCCTCCCCTCGGGTAGCTTTGCCATCTTTAGGACCAAGTCCAGTGATATGCCAATAAAAGTTGGGAGGGAACCAGTTGGCTCTTATCGATGTTGAAGGTGAACCCTAGTTTCTGTACGTGGGCCACAAACTTCCAGGATCATGGGTGTAGTAAGATGAGCTGGGAGACGGAGAACATCATCCCTCCTTACCCTGGTTTCATCTCTCTTTGCTCCTGCCCCACTTCCTGGAAGGAGCGTCGGAATCCGAATGGTTTCTATTTCTGCCACCACCCCTCTTGGATGGAGTGGTCAGGGAGGGGAATGCGCACCACCCAGAGGGATATCAATCCCGCACGTCACAGTTGTAAGACATAAGTGGTGGGGCAAGCTCTAATCCACATGTATGTGTATGGATATATATACACACAGACACACACACACTATGTATTGTCCTTGTTTTTGTTGTTGTTGTTGTTGTGTTCTTATGTTCTTATTCTTATAGCTCCAGGTCTGTTAACTGACCTGGACAGCTCACATGAAGTAAGGGCTCAAAAATGTTGTTTTGGTAATAGGAAGGACAAAATCTGACCAGTTATAGAACTCAATATCAATAACACTCAGCATCCTCTCCCATCTACCTCTCAATAGGCACTGCCAACTTCATGCTTCCCAGACATGATTGAAGTGAATATTGTCTGTGCAAGACTAATTCACACCCCCTGTTCCAACATCTATGGCTAGAACGATAGCTGCAGACTATTGCTCTCTGTTTCCATATAATGTTACACACCATTAACCCAACCTTAAATTCATCATATAATGTTAGACACTCCTTGTGTTAAATAGACAGATGTGAGAGGACAAAAGAACATACAACAACAAATAATATAAAATTAGTCTGAAAGCAAATAGGCAAAATAGGTAAAAAGGCAAAAATACAAACATGAAGCATGAATGGCTGTCATTTATTGAAGAACTTTTGGGTGGAACCATCAAATTTCCCTTCGCGATAAATGCAAAACATATCCTTTTGTACAGGATTCAATAGGACTGAATCATTTGCATATAAAGTATAGTTACCAGCGAACAAGGTTGCAGGTCTCAATTAAGTACTGCAGATACTGATGATGTTAAAGAAAGCTTGCGAAAACCATGCAGTTCGACAAACACACGTAACTTAAATGGCAAGGAGAGATATTAGTAAGTTAGACTTTAGTTAGTTAGACTTGATTGTCCCCGTGGGCAACAATACCAGACAGTAACAATACATAAGTAACAAAAGTATTCAACGTAATTTTGGATATTTTAAATGTATTTGTGCATAATAATGTCTTTGTACTTAATTCCTGTTTCAAAACCATCCTAGTCTTAAGTGAATGACTAGCAAGGGAAATAATACAATCATGTGAGGTGTATTTTTGCGACATTATGCTTATATAGCTGCTATTTACTGTATGTATTATATTATTTATGTTTTTTAAATATATTTTGGGTAAAGGTTACGGTACGGTAAAGTATTGATTTTTTCCCGCTAATACATACAGGCAAATGCAGGATGGTATTGTGACCCTTTTCAAGCCTTTTTCACTGTTTTTTTGTCAGACTATTCCAGGCTGTTCAGAAAATGTACCCCCCTCTTTGTGCTTTTAAATCTTTGTCACACTGTACTTGCTTTTGTGCAGACGTTGAACAATGCCAGTTTCAGATAACCTGGCTGGAATATGTGGGGTCAGCCTATTCCCCACAAAATGCTCAACAAGATTCATTTCCATCCATCATCTGCCGACACATAAAATATAGGCATGACAATTACATTATTTTTCCACATTTGTATCACACAGGACTAAAACAGGACTATCTAAAGGTGAGTTGTTTTGACTTGTTCAGAAATGGTAACCTTGTATGGAAGTTCATATTTGGCTTATCCCATTTTATATTACTTGCTTTCAAAAGAGTACTTAATTTGATAATTTTCTAGGAATTGTAAAAGTTGTGAATTTCTCATAATTACAATCATGATTTTTCACAAAAGTCAAGTATCTTGCCTTTTCTTTCTGCTTAAGGTAGAGCCATGGGAGACTGGTCAATACTGGGACGTTTTCTGTCCGAAGTGCAGAACCATTCCACAGTGATAGGCAAGATTTGGCTGACCATGCTGCTTATCTTTCGCATCCTGCTCGTGACCTTGGTTGGAGATGCTGTTTATAGTGATGAGCAATCCAAGTTCACTTGTAACACCCAGCAGCCTGGATGCAACAACGTCTGTTATGACACCTTTGCTCCTGTGTCACATCTGCGTTTCTGGGTTTTTCAGATTGTGCTGGTATCCACTCCATCTATCTTCTACATTGTTTTTGTTCTCCATAAAATAGCCAAAGATGAAAAGCTGGATGTCCAGAAAGGAAAGTGTATTATCCAATCACCCTCAAAAAAGAGCTGTGTTGAAGTTGAAAGCAGTTGTATAGAGGAAACCAAGGACGAGCCCATCTGCAGTCCCAAGTACATGGAAGAATGGGGCACCAAAGATCAAGAAGGAATGGAAAAAAGTCTCCTGGACGAGGATTACGGTGATCTCGGTGAAGATCCAACCCAACTATCAAGCCAAGTCTTACTCATTTACATTCTGCACGTGTTGTTACGGTCTGTTATGGAGATCACCTTTTTGGTGGGCCAGTATTACCTGTTTGGTTTTGAAGTGCCTCACCTGTACTGCTGTGAGACGTATCCCTGCCCGACGCGCACTGACTGCTTTGTGTCCCGCGCCACAGAGAAGACCATTTTTCTAAATTTCATGTTCAGCATTAGCCTGGGCTGTTTTGTGCTCAACATCGCAGAGCTTCACTACCTGGGCTGGATATACATATTCCGCATTCTGTGTTCAGCTTGTTCTACATGCTGTACTCACGACAGGGATGCTTTGGGTCTGTATTCCAACCAGAACCCCCTCCTGTTGCAGATGAAGCACTCCCTCAGGGGCAGACTGGTTCTGCAGACTCCTGCACCCAGAAGCCACGAGACGGCGGGAGGTCTGCTCACTCATGCTCCAGCTATCTCCTTTGAGACAGACTCCACTGTGGAATGCACATCCAAAAGGAGTTTAGAGGAGAGGGACAGAGTAAAGCTCAAACTTGCCAACATGGCAAAGTTAGGACGAACCAAGAAGTCATGGTTATAAAAGGTCTTTTTGAAATGTAATTCATTAGAGATATTGTATACTTTGAGGAATTTCACTTTGTGATTGTATGGAGTTATAGTTAATTTATTGCATGGTTACATTATTGGATTAATTACTTTCAATTAAAGCAGTGTAAATCCACTGAAAATGTTTGGCTAGCCCTGTCTTTTCTAATACACTTTTTAAGTGTATTAGTCTATTTTTGCAATTAATTTGGAGAACTTAACAATCTATTTGCTCTTAACTGTTTTAGAACCTTTAATGTGCAGGCACTCAATGTCTGTATAGTCTGTAGAGCTTCTCAATTGACATTTTAAACCAACTTTATGGAACAGTTTTACTTGACTTTTATATAACTAAATAATAAGTAATATGGTGGAATTTAATCCCTAGCTCTAGTGATAGAGTAAAAAACCCACCCAATGGTTCAGTTATGAATAATTGTATATATTTACTTTAATTCACGATTTCATTTTATATATCTAATGAACTTACCTTTTAGACATGCACTAGACAAGGCATTATATACATATACAGGTCCTTCTCAAAAAATTAGCATATTGTGATAAAGTTCATTCTTTTCCATAATGTAATGATAAAAATTAAACTTTCATATATTTTAGATTCATTGCACACCAACTGAAATATTTCAGGTCTTTTATTGTTTTAATACTGATGATTTTGGCATACAGCTCATGAAAACCCCAAATTCCTCAAAAAATTAGCATATCATGAAAAGGTTCTCTAAACGAGCTATTAACCTAATCATCTGAATCAAGGAATGAACTCGAAACACCTGCAAAAGATTCCTGAGGCTTCTAAAAACTCCCAGCCTGGTTCATTACTCAAAACCGCAATCATGGGTAAGACTGCCGACCTGACTGCTGTCCAGAAGGCCATCATTGACACCCTCAAGCAAGAGGGTAAGACACAGAAAGAAATTTCTGAACGAATAGGCTGTTCCCAGAGTGCCGTATCAAGGCACCTCAGTGGGAAGTCTGTGGGAAG
>OMKQ01100412.1:49891-63984 GCA_900302335.1 Phycis phycis
TTTAAACCAACTTTATGGAACAGTTTTACTTGACTTTTATATAACTAAATAATAAGTAATATGGTGGAATTTAATCCCTAGCTCTAGTGATAGAGTAAAAAACCCACCCAATGGTTCAGTTATGAATAATTGTATATATTTACTTTAATTCACGATTTCATTTTATATATCTAATGAACTTACCTTTTAGACATGCACTAGACAAGGCATTATATACATATATAATATTGCCTTACTGCAGCGTCCTCTAACGATTACTGAGTGCATTGCTAAAGTAGATGAGAGAGAAGTCTGGTAGTTGCGTCATTAAGTTAACAAATTGCTTTAAATGCCTAGATTGTTACTGCTACAATACGGACATGTGTCTGACATGATTACGTCTGTAGCTCATTTGTGTTTCATTATTTAGGAAAAAAAAAAAGGCTATTTTAAGTTGAATGTGAATAAACGCCACGATGTCATGCTAGTTATGGTCTGGTCAAGTACGGTACAGCTGCTGCTAACTAACGATAGGGACCTCCCATCACCAGGCACATCCTTCCGGAGAACACCGAGCTGCTGCAGTCGGGATCATTGGACACAATGTGTTGTGCACAACGTATGACTTTAATATGCTACAGCAAGATTTATTTGTTCATTTTCATGAATTGCCGTTATAAGAACTGTTAATGTCATTATTTCAAATTATTAATAATAATTTCTAAGCAAACCGGTTTCTGGTGTTTATATCCAAACTTATCCCCACAGCCTGTAAGACGGTTATAATGACCATAGACGTATTTTGTAGTTATTCCCGTTCTTCAAACTCAGACTCAGGGCTTTGCACCGTATGCGTATTGATCCCAGACCCTGTGGAATTATTTCTGCAGTATTATTCAGGTTTTTATTGAATATATGGTTACCTATATATTTTTAGACTCAAAATTGTCCATCATGCCTTTATACGAAATTCGTTTATAAAGTAATAACCATGCAATTTCCGAAAAGCCTATATTTTAGATATAAAAGCTATATACACACATACACAAAGGGCAATAACATACATTAATATAGTGACCTATTTTGTGCTTCTGAGTGAAGGAAGCATTATAATTGGTCTTTGGCAGTCATGCCAGTTCAAATTTGAATGGTATGAAATGTACCCCACTTACTGTATGGGCATATGGTCTTCACCAACCAACATATATCAATGCAGCAATATATGCAGTCACTTTATAGTAGCAGAGAATAGGTCTTAACATTGAAGTTATTGCCACAAAGAAAAAGTTGCCAAGTTTGACATTAGCTAACCACCTTATACACTTTTACATTCCTGCACAACAATTTTATTTTCCATACTTTTTATTATGAAAAGGCAAGTCATAAATTATATATATATTATGTAAAAACAATGCCAGATACGACTGAAAACAACTGGAGCCAATGATAGAATCCATTCAGTGAAAAGGAGTTATTAGATTGTTCAATTTATTTAATGCATTCTGAAACTCATGAAAACACCAGCATTTCAGCATTTGGTCCTCTGCAGAATAATTAGCAACAAAGAAAATGAGGGGTTTGGAAATTAGTCATTTGTGTACAGCATGTGTGCAAGGTATATGACACAATGCCATGTATGCTAATCACAGTCCACGTTTGGTCTCTACTACATTTGCAGACAACATTCTGGGTTATTTGAAAATTCCCCATTAAGAGAAGATAATAAGCAAAAAAAAAATACAAATATTCAGCTTTAGTATCAAATATCAAAGGCGAGAAAATGATTTTGGATACATATATAACCTGCCAGAATAGCGCTGTACAAAACAAGTATTCAATCCATCCATCTATACTTGTACTTCATATATCAGTTTACAATATTGGTACAAAGCTTAGAAACTGATTGCCCTCCTGATTTTATAAAAAGAAAAACAAATGTGAGATCTTCACCTCTCTGCACATACAGCATAACGTGGGAGAGAGCAGTGAGCTCCAGGCACCAGAAGAGTGCAGCTGTCCCAGCAGGGTGCCAGCACACACACACACACACTGCGGTAGTTGTTGGGATAGCGGTCACTTCTGCCTTGTAGCACAATAAACCTCAACACAAGAGGAAGCAGTCCCTCCTCACTCAATGTAATAGTCACAATCGGAGGTCTCTTCCCCAGCCCAGCATGGTCAAACAGAACGCTGATCATGCGGGCGTCAATAGCAGCCCTCAAGTAATTTCAACCAGTTCCCATGTTCCACTGAACTAGGCCCGCCATCATCATTTTCCCACAAAACAAAAAATACAATAAATATATAGCAACCCTAAAAAAGTAAGACAATTATATTGTTGTGGTTTTGTGTGTCATCTTGTTTTTCTCGCAAGTTGATCTTCCGTTTTCTGTATATGCATCACATTTATTTTTTAAAGCATGTGCTGGTAGTCAGAATACTCTGTAGGCCAGATAGTCACACAGGGGCGTGGGGATGAGCAACGCCTCTACCTGCTGTGTTGACATAACCCGCCGTAGTGCCATCCTGCACAGGTGCTGCAGGTTGGAGATGCTGCGGGGGCACTCCCAGAAATGGACACTGCCATTGCGGGTCCTAACAAAGAAATAGGTGGTCAAATAACAATATGTACCCATGGTTTGCTTAAGAACAGATGAATAAGATAAATGAAGTCACTTCGGAAAAGACGCATGACATCTTGTCAGGCCTGTGTTAGTTCATTATTTAAGCAAATATAAATATTATGAAATTGCTATCATTACAAAACAGAGCCAACAGGAAGACATTAGATACAAGTGTGTTGTCGAACTGAACCGGAGAGTTTTGCTTTGCTTGAATAATGAGTCATACCCTGCAGCGAGCACCGTCCCATCTGTAGAGAAGGCACAACTGAGGCCGTTGGTCAGGGCTGCGATGGCCTGGGGGGCCTTCTCTTCGATGCTCCAGAAACGCAGCAATCTGGGGGAAGTATTAAAGTTAAGGCTCAGTTGACAACAACATGGTGGTTAATAGTACCAGCACATCATTATGCAGACAGGAAACAAGTCCCCCTTTGTTCATCTGAAATGTAAAAATATGCATTTATAACTAGAAGGCTTCAGTGACAAGCTTCCCTAGGCAGTTTTTGCACAACAAATTCACTAAAAACATATGTATGTTTGTGCTGGGTTGGAGCTCTGCAAATAGGGACCTTACTGTCAGTCATCATTGAGCCCAGCCTTCTGGACTACTGTTAAACATGTGCTACATCTGCAGACTTAAACACAGCACAACTCAACACAACAGAACCACACAGACTAATCCTGGCTATTCATAAAACATACCGGTCATCAGCGATACTAGCAATGTGACGTCCATCATGGCAGAAGCTGACTGATCGCACCCAGCGGTCATTTGCACCACCAGCAAATATTGGCGATGGTGGGGGAAAGAGATGACTAGAGGAAGAAATGATAGAAGTTTATTAGAGGAGGGCCAAACCAACGACAGGTCACATCAAACAAGACATCATTAGAGGAGGGCCGAACCACCGACAGGTCACATCAATCAAGACTCGGTGGTTTTTCAAAGTAATGGCAATTCTAAATAGACAAATGCACACATCTCACCCCTGTTCCAGCAGAACTGTGCCCTTGTAGGGGTCCCACACAATGACCCGGGTGTCATAGGAGGCCGTCACCAGCAGAGCCCCATCAGGAGAGAACTCACAGGACACCACGTCGTTGTGGTGTCCCTCAAGCTTCCGGATCAACGAATAGTTATCCATGTTCCATAAGAAAACCTGCAAAGGGAACACATGTGTATTATAGCACGTGAAGTGATTTGGAAAGCAGGTGTAGGTTATAACTTTGACGACAAGACACAGAAAATGTCAACGAAAAACATTCCAATAAAGGAAACATGATAGTACCAAGAACCTAAAGCTCTGCAACAAGATCAATCAAATATCAGTACGTATACAACAGCGAGGCTATGCATTTCAAACCAACATAAATACCAAGACTTCTCATTACTGACTATTCAGTACATTCAAAATTGAACATAGCAATATATTATAAACTATGCTGTATTGTATGACTTTGAAATGAATGCAGGTGTAATAAAGAAGTCAACAAAACATAAGTAAGTAAGAAAAACAAGCAGTTAACTTTAAGTAACATAAATGTTACTCCACGGATCCCCTATCAGTTTTAGTTCACTGGGTTTGTAAAAGATTCACAGCTCCAGCAGAAGCCTACCAAGAAACAGCTGCTTCAGGAGAACATGACATTTGACAGCCAAAGGGATGACACCTTTGGCACTCATACATGCACTCTTTTCTCACACACAAAGACACTACAAGAATAAGTGATCAGTTTATGCGCTTTATATTCTGAGTCAGCCATGGTTTCCGATTTGACTACCACAGGTTTTTTGGAGAGATCAAATAAGCATATGACAGCATAAGAAAAACTTTAAAGCAACCAATCATGATTTCATTACAATATATCTAACGTGATTTGATCGGGTGCTCTCCCTTTTCCCGTTGACAGATCCTTGACTGTTCCTGTGCTTACTGCCTGCCTTGTGCTTCATCCAGCTATGACTGGACATTGTAGTACTATACGGTGTCTTTCAAGACAAATTCAATACATTATACATTATGAAAACGGATCCAGAAATATGCATATTGTTCTTATATTTATATGATGCAAGGGCAATTGTTAGGAATGAAAAGACCAGATTCAAATTTTCCCATCACTGTAATTCCAATTCAAGAATATACCAAATCATATTGTATATTATCCATTGTCTCTTTTGTGTTTTGAAGCAAAAACATTTTATAAATACAGGTAGTCTTCGAAGGCACAAAGCCCCTTCATATCCCTGTATGAAAGAGGGGGGGAGATGGGAATGTTGTGATGGAAACTAGCCTACTATTTGTGGTGGTGATGAAACAGGGGTTTTGGGCATATGGGGAACTTGCACAGATTAAACTAATTGGTTTTGAGTGCTTGGCCAGTTAATTCTACCCTAAAATATCATTACATCATGATATTGTGAAAAATACATGATCTACGACATTTACTGACAAGCTTTGAACAGCTTTTCTGTTATAAAAGCAGCAAAATAAGAGTGCTTATTTACATTAGGTGGTGACAATTAAAGGATGAGTTCATTAGTTTGGACCCAATGGCCTATTCACAGTTTGCCTGGCATAATTTCAGAATGTAGACAACATTTTTTTAGTAAATTACTGCAGTACATTATAGTTTTTTGCTGGACAATCTGTGAATAGGCCCTCAGATCAAAAACAGTGACCTGATGCTTTAAGTACAGAAAATGGAAGGAGTTGGATGGAAAGTTGGGGAGGGGGATTGGGAGGGGGATGAAGGAGAGGAGTTCCCATGATTTTGATAAATGCTTTCAACTGAAAATGTAGAGGAACTGCAGCAGCAGAGGTAGACAGACACGGAGCAGCACCTACGTACGGAGTGACCTTGCGGGTCAGGTGCCGGGGCAAAGGGCACAGTGCATCCCTGGTCTGCACCGGCTGCTCAAAATGTCAGCGCGGCGCTCCCTTCAAAACCAATCACACACAGTTCTGCCACGACCTGTGACAGGGAAGCAAGACACACACACTGTAGGGACACACATAGCCCAACATAGCCTGAGTAACCAGAAGAGAGCTGTCTTGCATGGCTTATGCCCATGTTCATATATGACTCGCTGCACATGTACATCGACTTCAAAAACCTAAAGTGAAATCAACTACAACTGAAGTAAATGGGCGTATTTTAAAAAAACGTTTTTTTTTTATAAGCGTTTTTTTTTTAGGGGGCATTTATCCACCATAATTTTGATTTAAAACATGTTTTTTCTCAGTGTCCCTTCTGCCAAAATGTGATTTCATGATCGTGCGGTACAGAACGGTTTCTTAATCCAAAAGAACTTCCATCCAATTAAAGAGTGTGCTTCACCTGCACAAATGGTACCTGTGGTCACTCCTTTGTGCAGTCACCAATGCTCTTGTCACGTTTGTAACATTTATCCTTTATTCTGCATGCAAAGTGTCACCAGAATTCCTCCATTTTAGCGTCCAAAACAAAGGCTGTGATGCAAACTCATCTAACAATGACATTAAGCGAGCTTATACTACAGTATAAATGCTGCACTTTAATTTGAGAGTGCAATTCTAAACGAGTGGGCACAAACAATGGCACAAATAGCAGCTTGAAAAAAATAAATCAGAAAACATTGGAAGACGGGTTGAAAGCCAACATACCGCTTTACCAGCACCGACTGAGCACAGCGTGGAAGAGTCAGGGGAGAACGCACTGCAGTAGACCCAGTTCTGATGGCCCCGCAACACCTTAACCATGTTACCTGAGGATAGGACAACACAAACTAAATCATACTTACACAAACTAGTGACTACTAGTTCAGTTGTTAACACATTCCACTATTAGAATGAAAAACACTCACTATAAAACACACTACACAATTTAAATGAGCATTGGCATGTATAAGCATGACAACAATGTTTTGAAAGGTTTTATGAATCACATAATAAATAAATCCTGCCCCGTTTTGGCTTTTTCTTTGATCTCTTACAGTATAATGTCTACAACACAGACTTAACAAATATGGACAATGTATCCGTGACATCATCCATTGACACACAATTGTTTATAGAGTGTAGATTTGCCCGTTACAACGCCATTATTGGACATTTTGACAACAGATATGGAAACAAATATGGATGGTTTCCACTGCAGAAACTATCCATATTTGGCACACGAGGGCAGGAATTGAATAGGCCAATATGGCGAGCCATGGAGATCATAAATGAAAGAGGAATTCATATGATAATTATTGCCTTTGTAGTACGAGAATGACGGTGGGTCTCTCCGCATCCAACCATTGCCAGCCCCTTAAGGCTGTTGGAGGAGCTAAGTCTCTCCCCCTGGGCCTCACAAACAGATGTATGGTTATGGTGGCTTTGTCTCACCAGACATAAAGAAGAAACTACAGCCGTAGAATACATAGAGCAAGGGATAAATGATATAAAAAACACTGGGAAACAAACTATGTTTTGTAATAATGTGTGGCATGAACACATGTCAGTTACAATGCTCAAGAAAGATTGGAAGCTCTGCAGGCATTCATCAACTTGACTGAAATTAAAAGACAAAAACAATAACCAATAGCACTTAGCTTCGGCTCCATGTTATGTACCATACAGTGGCTGCTTAGAGTGTTATGTGAAACGGAAGTCTTTCTTCTGTGGTGAAGTGCAATTTTAATGTAAAATAAGAATGGAGGGAATAAGAGGGCTGCTCATTGATTAATCACAATTGGATTTATACAGCATACAGCAGAGTACTTGGGATACACGTGAAGCACATTGCTTTGCAGTTGAAATGCTAGGCTAGGCTGTAGTAGCGTAGTGATTTAGCATTTGAGAAACTGTCAAAATACTACTGCACATTTAACGGATATATCATCACTTTGCATGCACAAAAAATGTGTAATCTCTACGATTAAGAATACTTGTCCATACCATCATCTTTCAGATCCCAGACACGTAAAGTCTTATCTCTCGATGCAGAGACTAGCATGAGGCTGCCATCAGGAGCAAAGGTCAAGTCTCGCACTATTTCAGTGTGGTCCATCAGATTTAGCAACAATTTTCCTGGAAGACAATAATAAAGAAATAGTGAATACAAAGTTATAAAGATTGTGATATGAAAATGGTGGACAATATTAAAGAAGATTGATCATTGCACCAAGTTATGACAAACAGAATACTGTATAAATACTAAAAAAGGCCAGACTAATTCCTAATTTTCATTCTATTTAAAATGCATGTGGTGTGAAAGGTAGCCAGGCACCTTTAGGCCACTTAATGAATGTTAGAATACTGTATCAAACCAACGGTCCAAAATAAATAATTTTCAAGCATAAAATGTGCATCTTACGTACTTATTTTTAAAAGAGAGCACTTGCTCACAACAGAAGAGAGCGCTCTAATGGAAAACAGTTGACACAGCATTTTTTTTAATGCATCCATTTGAAACTTCAGTCCAATAGGATCTGTATTTTGACTCACCAGTGTAGACGTCCCAAATCTTAATGCGGCCATTGTTGAGGCCTGTCGCAAGCAGCAACTGGTCCTGGCCAAACTTGAACCTGTGCCACTCAATGTTTACACACCGGCTTTGCTTCTCTGGTACCGATGAACCAAACGCAAGACCCCAGACTATGTCACCACAGTCAATGGTGTGATCGCAAGGCTCATCTACCACTTGGGTGACTTGGCATTCATTACCATTTTGGCAAGACAAGTGGCGATTCCCTGCTCCGTCGGTACCTTCACCAGAGTGGCACTTGGAGCTATACATGGACAAGTATATTTGTAAGGACCAACTTAATAACATAATTATCAATAATAATTCCCATGGTGAATGAAATGTACAATAAGCACATATGGGTGTGATGTTCACTTATTGTTTTTACAAAGCTAATTTACAAACAGATTTAAACATGATTAGAAATGGAACTACTTACAACTTTCCAAGACATTTGGACCAGGGAACAAGCCTCACAATGCGATGCCCTTGAGACCAGGCAAAGTAGGAGCCATCAGGTGCAAAGGCTACAGTCCAGGTCTCTCGTCCAGACTTCTGGTCAAAGGGAGCTACAGGCACCAACAGCTCGCCAATGAACTTAGCCTTGCCTATAAAACAAACACATAGGATATCTATGAACACTGGGGCTTAACAAACATGCCCATGGAAAGGGGGCAATATTATTTATATTATTTGCATTTATGTAGAGTGGTCAATAGATCATACCCAAGTACATGCACTCTTGCAATATCTAAATGTACAACCCTGCCTAACCTCATACCAACATATCAGTTAAACTTGTATCAATGCAAATTCTTCAAAATATTATTTTTTTTGGAGGAGTGCAACGGTTTAGGTGGGTCAAGGATCGGTTGACGGTTTTAGCTTCAGTTTGATAGATAGAGAGATGGATGGAAACATATTGATCTTGTCTGTTCTTTGTCTACCCTAACATGAAAGAGCAAATGTGATAAAGCAAGCCACACAAGATGTCCAATTTACGTGTGTAACCAATCTAGCAAAAGAAAAATCATTAGAACCATAAGTTAGACGGGAGAAATCAGGTACGAAATGGTGGACATTGTCCTGTAGTATGTATCCAACAGTCATGTTTTTCTCTCCATGTGGATGGTCAGTTTCAATAACCCAACCTTCCACCATTTCTTGTTTGTTATTGGCTTCTCCTAATCGTCTTCCAGGTAATGTATTACAGGTTCATACAATGTAAGACCTGACGGGGTTGGGGTTGTGTAAAGGCTATCCCAGCATGTGAAGCCAAGACACAAAAACAAGATAAGAACATCCAGAAACATTTTCCGTGTAAGAGAGTGAAAACATGTGCATTCTACCTCACTCTTATCTATAGGGGCTCAGACCATCTTATTTCTTAGGTGGTCTAGCAAAAAGCTCTTCATACTAATAATATGGTTAAAAAATAAGTACAATGTTTTTTCTGGCAGTCCATCATCCGGAGTAACGCTGGTGTGTTTTCTCTTCTGGCAGTTGTGCATAAAGTTAGTCCTGCAGTGCCTGCAGAGCACTGACTGCACAAACTATCACTGGTTTAGTGATAATCCGGAGTACGCCCAAATGTCTGAATGCTTTGGTCTTTGGAAACGTTTACAATGGCCGTCCTTCGAGTATATGCTGCTAAATGATTTCCACATATTTTTGTAAACATGCACAAAAAAAACACAGAAAAGTAAATAAATTATTACCCTGTTGGTTTTTGCATACATATTCCCTTTAAAATACTGTTGATACATACAGTATATTTTTATATTAACCTTTTCAGAAGACTTGCGGAAAAGCGGAAAATGTACAGGAAACAGAATATACACATAAACTCCTTTAGGAGTTGTTTGTTTACCATTAGGTAAATAGGCATTGATAAACACTATTGAGCTCCATATCCTTCAGAGTTGATAGACATTGTCAGATTATCTTGTCATTTTAATTCTTGCAAGCTTCCTATGCAAGATCTTGCAGAATTTACAGTCTGCAAGATCTGGTCTAGTGTACGTACAAATCTCTTCTCTAGTTTACCTCGAATCTTGTTTAAAAACATTGTCGACTTGATTCAGGAGATTCTCATTCTGTGTGTGCTCTGCAAGCAAACATCAAGTGAAGTCTGTGTCAGTACTACGTTGTACCATCAGCATTTTCCAATGTGGAAAGCATCTATGTGTGAAACCGTGCGTATGAAAGCACCCTTATGAAGCCCTGGTGTGTGGATGTATAGAGGCCATTGATGTTCAATCTCTACAAATAACCCTAACCCTCAGGTCTACCTGTGGAAAAACAGGGTTTTTTTAAGGGGTGCAATGGCTTACACACTACAATTTTGAGAGTCAATGAGCCGTCCAGGACAAAGTCCACAGCCATGGCAAAACTTTGCCTCGCCAGAGGCCCTTTTCAAGGCAGCCATTTTGACGTGTAAACAGGGTAAACACAGGTGTAATTAAAATAATAATTATTAATTGTCCAGTGGGCCAGCATGCACAAAACCATTATGAAATACTGGTCAATCTCAAACTCCTGTCTACTCATATTTATCAACATGAATCAGAATTAGTATTACTGTATGAACATAATTATTGATCACTTTGATCGTTCGTTTTGTGCATAATTGAAGGAATTGTGGTAGAGCATTATCTCCAGTGAACAACGTGGACCCTCCAGTGTACCCTGTGCCTAATGAGATAAGAAAGGAAGCACTGAAGCACCTTTCCTTAGCATTTAGAGAACATAAACAGAAACTCGTATCGTTGCTGCTACTAAGGTACTTCCGGGCCATTTTACTCCGTTAGAAACTTTCCATAGGAAAGTATGACCATTAGTCTGCAGCCACAGCTTTGTCAGGTTCTGCGTCAGAAAAGAAGCCCCTAAGCCACTGAATATTGTTCTGTCCCCCGGGACCAGTAGACTGACGTACTGCTCACATGACGATATTAGAACTTGCGTGTACGTAGTACGAGGGACCGCAGACGGACAGCATACATATCAGTTACTCTGAATCCACCCACAGGCTCAATAATAAAGTAAACGAAATTCAACTAAGGCTCAAGATCAACATTTTGACATTTTGAAATTTCGCCATCACAGTCGGGCTATGACAGCAGTGATTTCGTAATTCTCGCAGCTGTTAACAGCAGCATGTTTACCAGTTTCGCCACAGTACACTATACAGTATACCGCTGTAAAACCCGAGAGTATATCAGCAGTTGCATGTGTGTATGTTATCTGCATATATATTAGTAAACATTTTACACACACATATATATACATATATATATATGTAAACATTTTATATATATACACAGAATAAAAAAATAAGGCACATACAGTTACATTCACAGGAAGTAGACATTCGCTATGATTATGAGTAAACATCGGCCTATGCTTGTATTTAAGAAATATAACTTACCTATTTCATTTTCGTTTAGAGAACCTGGGAAGCTTGCCATCTAAATTAGGTCAAGGACTAATGAGAAAAGCGTAGTATCAACCAAAACAGAAAAGGAGCTCTGGAAGGAACGACAGTTGAATGTTATGGCGTTTCCACGAACGCGATGTGGAATTCCCCGTTACTCACTAGCCGCTCGTCTATGTAGACTGCATCAACTTTAACTGGTAAAACTAGGGTGTGCTGTTCGGTCCAGTAATTCCACGCATGCGATACAATATGATTCGCTATAAAATGGTTGACTAGACCACTGAATTCTTCATCGATCTTAACGCTATAATGGCCGCCTCCTAAATTTCATCGGTATTCTTCCAGCCGGATGGGGGTGGCTCATGGTGGATGTGACGACGAAACGCCCCCGGCTGCATTCCAATGCTACTTATACAGCGAGTATCTGCAGGGCTGCGTTACAATTGTCCTTCCAGCTAACCCACTCGCGCTTCTTGCCTTATCTACAAGGACGCGTGCATCCAAAGCATGGATGTTGAATAAGAACTAGGCTGCAACCGAAATAGTGGACGACATTTGTAATGTTTCGTGGTGTATGATTACTATATCATTTTCTATATTGCAGACATAGGCCTTCTATGTTTCACCATTTTCCAAGCACTAACTTTACAAGCTCCACTAACTTTACAAGCTTGACAACGAATTATTTCTAGTTGCTTACAATTATGTACATAAGACCTTAAATTCCATAGTTGGAAGGCTATTGTGGATTTTGGTTTCCGGTGGCTTTCATGGAGAGCAAGGGGCCAGGGTGCTAAGCCCCCTTAAGATAATATAGTTCTATAATGATTCAAACATCATTATCCTCATTTAACTTAAATTCACTACGCTTACAAAGATGTGTCAAAATGTAATAATGAACTAGGACTGGCAGCAGTCACGAAAGGTATTCACAGCGCAAGAACCGCCGACCCCAGTGACCGCCCTTTTCACACGGTTCACGGGGGCACAGCTTTTCTTACTCCAGAAAACACACACACACACACCACACACACACACACACACACACACACACACAAACACACGCGCACACTCACACAAACACACAACCATACACTCACACATAGATACACACACACACACACACACACACACACACACACACACACACACACACACACACCATCCATCCATATATACATAGCGTGCTCTCCATAACACATAGAGTGTGCTCTCTTTTTCTCTCTCTCTCTCTCTCTCTCTCTCTCTCTCTCTCTCTCTCCCTAAGTTTATGTTTATTATATGATCTTCTTTCCACTAATTCAAAATGCTAATGGTTTATCCAGGGGTGCTGGGATAGCTTCTATCAGCCACAATATCCACAAATGCATCAGTGATCACATGGAGACAGGGCCCTCGGATGAACCAGGGCAGAACCAACGCTGTGACACCAGTAAGCTGCTGTATCACAAAACTGTTGACCGCTGAACAGCGCAGATGTTACATCAAACCGCAAACCTTCGCTTTGACGGCAGAGCGCTGTGTCGCTTTCACAGACGCTGCCCTCAGTGTAGACTCTGTCCTCATAGGCGCTGCCCTCAGTGTAGACTCTGTCCTCATAGGCGCTGCCCTCATAGGCACTGCCTTCTGGAGAGACAGCAGCACACAGAGACAGGTATGTCACACGCCACAGCCCATCACAGCACACCATTGGACAGACTGAAGGGATTGGAAAAGTGCACTGCTCTGATATATGCCAACTTTTTGGTATTGGATGAGAGATAATTACCGAAAATTAAAGAAACTTGATAACAATATTGTGGCTTGCGTTGTCACCACACTAATAATCCATTAACTAAATAACCACCACCACCAACAGCACCACCTATCTTCACCCCCACCCTGAACCTGAGGGGAGGCGGTGTTCCACCACAATGTATAGTGTAAAGGTCAGGGGTCGGCAACCTGTGGCTCTTCTGCCTCCTTGTAGCGGCTCCCTTTGGCAAAAAAATACCATGAAAATGGTAACATTTTATTTTTATTTTTATATTATCATTTCCCTGTTTATTTTGTTGCACAGTTATCTTGGGGTTTGAGGCGATACTTTAACATCTTATTTTTTAAACTGTTTTTTTTTTATATAATTTGTCAACTAAAATATACGTCACATCACCGTCTACAGCCCTCGCCGTTACCAGGAGCTTCTGGAGTGTGCGACCCCTGCACTAACCATGAATAAGTCTCAGAAGTTAAAATAGAGTTTAATTCTCCGTAGACTGATTAATTTGCCGTCATTGCCAATGACGCTGGCTTACCTGTGTGCTTGATATGTGGCGAGAAATTACCGAACAACAAAAAATGTAACGTTGAAAGACATTTTCAAAACAAGCACTCGGCATTCGCTGAAAAATACCCAACTGAAGATGAGTGATATTCTGTGATTGTAACAGGTAAAATCTAAAAGATTAAAACTTTTAAAAGTTTATAAGGTGTGTTATGTTTTGCGGCTCCAGACAATTGTTCTTTGGCGGAAGAGGGGGCAAAATGGCTCTTTTGATAACAAAGGTTGCCGACCCCTGGTCTGGATG
>OMKQ01100421.1:0-10733 GCA_900302335.1 Phycis phycis
AGACCCCGTCCTCCCTCCATTCGCCTAGGCTACGCCCCCTTTAAAGGTGGATGCTTGATGGGGGGCAAGACCATGTGGAGGGTGACAGGTTTACTCCTCCTCCTCCTGAGTTTGGTTAATTTTTAGCCAGACTCTCCAGTGATGAATCAACTTTTTTTAGAGTAAGAGATAACACAACATTGATATCCTTTTTTTCTTCTTTAGTGCATGTATTATTGCTCTCTCTCTCTCTTTCCCTCCCTCTATTATTCATCACCACATCACCGTTCCACCAGTTAAAACCAGTTGGTCTTTTGACCAACAGTGTTCTTCATCAGATGACATGGCCTTCTCATGAATATGACAATGTCCCCTGGCCCACATGCCCTAGTGTGTGTGTGTGTGTTCATCGTTGAGCAAGGTATAGCTTACCTACTGCTGATTTCACTGAGACCCGATAGACCTACTTCCTTTGTACCTAATGTGTACCCAGTAAGTCTTAGTTAAGACTGACATAATTCAGCATTCAAATAATTCTCCCTAAAGCAAACCAATGCCTTTGTGTTTGAATCATTAATTGCTGCAATGCAGAGCTGCGCGTGATGCCCTCCTCCAATTCAAAGCCCCAAATTGGATACTTTCAGACACACTTTATGACATTTTTAAGCCTATACATCATAGCAGCTTGAATTGCTTTATGATGGAGATGTAATATACTATTGGCCTATGGTATAGAAAGAGACATAGTGTGATATATGCAATGGGATTCTCTAGTGGTGCACCTCTAGTCGAGTACACAACGTTGAAATACATTTCTCAATCCCGTAATCCCCTGGGTCAAATCAGAACATATTTACTTTTTGTTTGGTAACATAGAGTTGAGCACTGAAACAAATATTCTTATCTTGCACATGCACCTTCATCTATGCAGTTCTCCCAGTACTCAGTGCAGCACTCCAACTACACCAGAAGAAACATGAAAGTGTTATAATTAACATGATGGGATTAAGTAAAGTTTGAGTTTAGAAATGAAAGAAGAAAAACAAAAAAGTGTTGTTGAGCACATGCTGTGCGTACATGAGACAAACAGCCGTGTTTGAAGAGGAGAGCAAGCCAGTACACAGCGGCAGGTCAACGATCGGAGGGCCACACAGACCTCAGGAGCACACAAGCCCTCTGGTCTGAACCGCAGCATGCTTCAACGTGATGTGTCTAATGCCATGTAGCTTTAGATGTACATCACACCATCCATCGTCTTTGCTATGATTAGAAAATATCAGAAGAATAATTACATTCATGGAGTCCAAAAGTGAATGTTAGAAACAGTCTATTCCATTTCAGGTATATATATTACATCATTTGATCTTGAAATGGCTAGAATAAAAAAGTTTACAAAATGTATCAATCAATCAAGCAAAATGAGGCTTTTTGCTAAATGCTTTGAGCTTAAGGTTATGGAACACTGAACATGGCTGATGAGTGTCTGCCTATGTCACACAGCACAGGTGTAGCTGATGTCTTTACATTGGATTTGTGCAGCTCCTCAACAATATCTATAGTTGCCCAAGAAGCTTGTTCATTATTTAAACCACCTACTAAGTAGTGTGGGTGAGTGTGCGTTAGCATGTGTGTGTGTGTGTGTGTGTGTGTGTGTGTGTGTGTGAGTGGGGGGGCCGGGGGATGTAGGGGAATCTGTGTGGAGGTGCGTGAATGAGTCACCAAGAACAAATCTTATCTTACCTGTCATTAAAGTTATTTTATCAGTGCTCTCATCTTACATTTCTGTGAACTGCCTAAGGAACAGCCATATACAGGACAATAAACCATAATCTGGAAGGTTACAGCTTTTCTTAATCACACATGGTGACAAAGTGTTCTGATGCATTCAGATAGCACATGCTACTTTACAGACTCACACACTCTGCATGCATCTTATTCTATAAGCTGACTGCATTGCTTCAGTCAGCTGACACTGTGGCACTGTGGCATGCAAACTATGAAAGTTTACAAATACTGAAATTAAAAGATTTAGTCCTAAAGCATTGTTGATGACAGGGCAATTGTCATGGTGACAGTTCAATTTACAGCTTTGCCCCTTCAAAACAATTCCTGAGCTCCGTGTGTAAAAGGTGCTTGATGTGGCTGTGGCCTGGAGAGCCACCTGAACTGCGGTCACAGCAGGACAGCACCATGTGGCCCAGATGAAACGTGATGGGAAGTCGTCTTATAATCAGTCACCCAAACTCCCTGCCCCGAGGGCTAAAAGTCAAAAAAACACTGAGAACTGATGTAACACTTGTGATTCCCCTTTGAAACTTCAAACTAGCGTTTGTGAACAAAGTCTATCTTGTGAATAGGAATCTCCGACCACTGACCAAACTCCATCTGAGCCTATTTGTACCTGCTCCTCAATGATTGCATTTCACTCCCTAAGTCTGATCCGAAAAGCCAGCAGCGTTAAAGCAACGCATTCAATCAAAAATAACAATATAGAGAAACAGATAGTGGCTGTTGGGGTGGTGGGAGAATCCGTTGCGGCCTGAAGGATATACTATCGGAACATAAACTGTGACTTAGCAGCGCGCTTCCACAACAGGATAAAAAGTGAGTGTTGATTATATAGATACAGTAGTTTGTTAATGATGGTGATGATTGGTGTAACAGAAGGACACAAATGCAGCAGAGTTTGTAGCCAGTGGGAAAAGCGTAGCGCTCCACTCTCCAGTACTAAACAAAATGATATATGTAAGTTTAGTGTCATAGGAAAGACCTTGTCAACAGATTGCTATCTGCATGTCATGCAGCTTATGCAAGCCCTGGCTAAGCTAGCCAGGAAAATGTCCCATTCTCCACTCGCTTCACGTCCATTGTTCATGTTGATTGGCTTTGCTGAAGATGTGATTAACTAATTTTCAATGTGCATGTTTACATTTTTTTTAATTGTTGTCGATATCTACATTTGATTGAGGGGGAGAGACCATTGATATATACCAAATAGTTAACATTAAATGTAAAATGTAATCAAGATTGATGTGGCCAATGGCCCACTAAGGCCTACAATACAATTCATTTGGAGGTCAGCTTCTGATCTGAAAGGAGCTCATCACCGCTCTCGTTGATCTGGCTTATATATTCAGCTTTTAAATGTTGGTTTGAAATTTAGGCCAATACAAAAAAAACACCTTTAAACAAGTTTCCAAGCTACATTTACAGTCATTTAACTAAAAGTAGGCTACAGCAGTGGTAATAGTTTCCCTCTGTGCTAACATTTATCAGTGATAGGCCAATAGGTCTATAAAATACAAAAATGATATAGCCTGTAAATATTTCAGAAATTTTTCTTAGGCTATTTGACATAGATGTGAAAGCCTACGTTAACGTAAAACGAACCAACTGAAAAACTATGTCGCGTAGAACAAATAGGTAAACAGTTGCATCAATAAACACGTAGGCCGATGCGCAACGTGAATCAATCACAGAGCGTGATAAGCTTCTGTAATCATTAACTGCTGTTTTGCTGAGAAGTCATTTCGTCTGCCAACCCAATCACTTCAGTCAGCAGCATCGCTCAGAGCAGTCTTATCTACATGTGGCCTCTATAGTCATCGGCCAATCGATAGACACTTAACCTCCATATTGTTATGAACAGAAGCCCGTATCGAGAAATACATATAAAAAAAAAATAACATTACACAGCAACTACACTACAGAAGATGTTTGATGATAGAGTAGCATACTTCTCGCATCAGTGTCGCCATGAGTGCCGCGCTGTCGTCGTGAGAGCGTCAGTGTTGTCAACTCAACACTCAACAATAATAAACGGATACGTCAGGTCAAACCTCATTTCCTCTCGTATGCGTACAGCCTACTTTTGGCGGTTCTATCCCATCCTCTGGGACTAGGTCCCTCTGTTAATCTAAAACGATAACGATGCAATTCAACAGATCAGCTTCACTATCATTAGAATATCTGGGTAATACTGCCACCCTGTGGAGATCTAGCATAACCTCATTTTGTTTCGCCACCCAGGGCTTTTTTATGGCTTCACAGTGCACAAACGAGTTTGCTTATGATTTATAGGTATTAGGTTCACCCTCAACAAGCCATACATAACACCACAATAATTGGGTTAGAAAACATAGATTTATTGTTGCTAGTATGGAGGAAGTGATGCACAATTTAGTTTTTACTGAGACAGCATCAGCTTCAACAAATAGCAAAATTCAGAAAATGTTTACATTTAAAAATGCTAATGCCTTCTCCTGGCATCACTCCTTTAATTCCCTATAGCTGCCCTATTAAAGGACCACACTACCACCACCACCACCACATCGCTTTTCCTGTCTCTTTACCTTGGAAGTGCAGTGCTCCATTATTCTCTCCATACATCCCTGTGAGAGCAGTAGCTAGACTCGGATGGGGGGCCAGCCGTGCAGATACAGGCCCCTGAGTCCCAGCCCCTGGTAGCAGGCGGTGTCTCTGGCCTGGCCACACTGAGGAGGCAGAGAAAGGGAGGCGAGGCAACGCAGGCTCACGCCTGCAGGGCTCCTGTGTGCCGGCTCCACTGGGGCCCCTGGGGAGTGTGGCTACCAGGGGATAATCCTCTAATGCCTGTCACAATGAGATTTGATTGGAAACCCGGACGGCCGGATTAATAGTGTCGCATGAACACTGTGCGTGTGTGTGTGTGTGTGTGTGTGTGTGTGTGTGTGTGTGTGCATGTGTGTGTTTGAGTGTGTAATTGCCAACCTCTTACTGTACTGTTGATAAGAGACATCCCCTCTGGTTTAAACCCTGCAGACAGGGATGGACTGTGACAGGTAGACTATGACTGCACTGATATGTGATTGCGCAGCAATCTTTTGGTGTGCAATCATATTTCTGGTGTTATCTGATTCATCTATTCATTCAAATCTAATTGCTGTGGAGTGCACCACGCGACCACTCTTAACATACTGGATGTTCTCTAAGACTCAAGAACTCACAGATGGCCAGTCTACATGCGTTCTCAGTGGTGTATATTTTATAACATTTGTCAAATGGTCTGTTATTTCATAACAGATCACCAACTGACAGATCATATTCTAATGCTTGTTGTAATTGGGCCAAGATGACTCTCCTCTAGCTAGTGACTTTATGCATTCAAGCATGACCATTATATAAACCTAAATAGGTTTTCTTTATCAAATGACTTCATCAAATGACTGATGATGATCTTGAACAAAATACTATGTATCCCCAATATAGGCCTAATCGACTAACAATATCAATATACAGAACAGTTGGTTTGACGTACTTGCCCTCCAAGAGATGGCAAAATCCTTCAAAAATCAATCTTTTCAAGAGACTGGACCAACTATTCAGGTAATTACCTTACTGACCTCTCTAATACATAATGACCGTTAACTCTCTGTTCTTTGCAGCTATTGACATATGTGTTTATTGTTGTATCTTTTGAAAGAAATGTACTTGATATGTATAAAATGTTTACATTTCCTGTGTGGAGTGTGTGTGGATGATGGCTACTTTAAGCAACCTCACCCGGCCCGAGGCAGACTGATTAGGCTCCGGGGCTGAGTGAGGTTGCACACCTGTTGAGCATTGAGCAATCAATGCACACAGGTTAAACCAGCCATCACCACACACACACACACTCACACTCAGTGAGATCTCCTGCATGGCAGCATGGACCACCATCTGCATGTGTCATTGTCTTCAAACTCAATACAATTTATACAATAAACCTGCTTTCAACATCACCCTGTATCCTTATTCTGGAGCAGCCCAGCCTCTTAGGTGGAGTGTGAACATTGCCACAGACTGCTAAATGATTTATAGTAATATTATTACGCATAACGTATATAGCTGCCCAAAACATTACAAATGTTGAAATATTACCCCTTGCCAGGCCTAGTTCTGGTTTTGCAAGCAAAATTGATTTTAATCTAAGGGAACAACGTGGCTCAGTGCTTTGACCTGAAGTTGAAGCACTTCATTAAAACACATTCAAGGATGAGGGTTCATCAATTCTGTACCAACAATTTTATGCAATTTGCAGCATATGTAGCATATGTAGGGCCTACTACTGCTGCCACAAAACAATGTAAAAAAAACAACACAGGTGTCCAAGAGTCCAGGATTTTAAATGTCTTGTGACTTGTTGACTCCGTGCCAGTCATTCACACAGAGCCTGTAACGTGTGGTTATAGCTCTCTGGTGAAGAATCACTCTCAAGTCGTCCAGTTCTCTAGGCAAACACATGGGTCGCTGAGGGGCTGTCAAATGGCTTTAGTTATATTTACATTCACCAACTGATTCTGCAAACAAGTATGGGCCAGGAAAAGGTTTGTCCAAGCTGCGGCCGTTGGGCAATGAATCTTCTCTGACGTGATGTTACGTTGTACATGATTGGATGACGTTGTCTGAGTTGTTGGATGACCTTACTGTTTAAAGGACATAAACAGCCCTAATCTGGGTCATACTCAACAGAGGGAGGTGTTATTTCCGTGTTTCACATTGTATATTATATGATCATCAAGAAAAAATGATTTGTCTATTTGGCAAATCCTCCTCCTGCAATTTGAGTTTTGTGTTTTGGAAGTCATGTTTTAATAATGGTTACGGTTATGATTAGGTTCAAGGTAATGATTATCAAGTCCAAATCCCCCATAAGCAGTGGCTGTTCTATTTGTTTCCACATGGAAGGGCTCTATAAGCTGACCTCGACCACACAGACCAGTCCAATAGCTGAGGGAATACAGCTACTAAGGAGAACATTGGTTTGCCAATGCTCTGGTTTTGGATGATCCATCTGGTTCGCTAGTGTTTAGTAAATACAAATCCTTCAATACAATTAATTTTCTTCATAATAAATCAACTGAAACTTCAACTGTATTTAAAAAGAATATTGTGGACAAGCGTATTATTGTGGTGGTGAAGGGTTTCATGGGGCTGCTACACATGGCTAGCATAAAAGGCTACATATGCAGAATTCCATGCATGGAGCCAATCAACGGATCAGCTCTTTGTAGCTATAGGATCAAGTAACAGTTGCATGAATTCTCTGTCAATATAGGTTATTTATACATTATAGTATATATCTAAAACAGCAATGTGTCCCCCTTGGGATTGCCATTGGCTTATTTTGTCATCATCACTCAAATCATCACCAAGGCTTTTGGTCTGGACCGAGTCTAGGTGTCTTTATTATGTTTAGAACACTGGCCACTTGATAACCAATCACACACTAGTTTATCTTTGCGCGCCCTGCATCTGCGTGTCCTGCTAACGTAACGTTATTGCCATTCATTTTCATTGATTCACACACACTGACAAATGAAGATGTCCGCAAATTCTACCATAATAAAATGCACTGCATTAAAAAAGGAACACAGGGCAGACTGCAAATTCAGTTTTTTCTGTCCTGGACTCGGTCTTGACTCGGATTCGAATATTTTTGGACTCGGTCTTGTCTCGGACTCGACAAAGGTGGTCTTGACTACAGCCCTGCCAGCTGTTGTTTTGCTGTCATGCATAAACCCTCCCATCACAGAAGGTAGTAATGGGACTATCTGAAGAGCCGAAATAGATGTTTGTTTTTGTTTTTATTATGTAAATTATATAAAGTGTGGGAAAGTCAGTGACTAGATAGCAAGTTGCTTTTCACAAAACTCAATTTAGAAAATCCCACATAAACAAATGCTAGGTCGGAATGAGAATTAGCCTGTGAGTGACAGAGGCCTCTTTTTCAATATTGTACTGCTGCCTGATATCCATCCATCCATGTATAATTTAATCCAACAAATTGAAATACTACCCAACATATTTTAGAACAAAGACGCAACTATTATACAGCTCTTATTATACAGCTCTATTATACAGCTCATTGGTACTAAACGACCAACACATATTTTACAGGAAAAATGATTACAAACAAAGAGCTGTTTGGGAGCCGGCATGCCGAGCCGACTGGTCAGACTCACTGAAACGAGCCAGAATGTCCACCACTGACGTACCAAGGACAATGAAGATCACTTTCAGTCAGTATTAACAATGTAGCTATGAACAGCATTACACACTGGGATTGATTCATTCCAGAAAGTCATGCTGGTCAATGCAATCTCTTGAACCTCCCTTTCATTGTCCAGCAGTGCTAATGAAACAAAAACATTGTGTGTGGAAAAATAAGAAAGTGTGTCCTTGCATGTCTTTGTGCAGATTCCAGTTATGAAAGGCAACTGCCATAAAACACTCAGCCCTCTGGGTAACCCCCTATTATGCAAAACATAATTTTTCATAAAATACCGTGAAGAAGAGAACAGAGAGACGATCTTTTTAGATGCTCCTATTTGAATACCAAGTGTACAGTGTACATGTGTGGAAGGATTAGAGAGAGTGCAAGAGTGAGAATGAGGACATCTGTTTGCCGTTGAAAGTAACTGTCTGCTATATCAGAGGTATACAGTACCTGATGCTCTCATAACTCCTTACAGAGCCTATAAAGAATGGCACCAACCTATAAAGAATAGTTGTTTTTATCATTCACTTCTGTCACCTTTCCCTTCACCATAGCAGAGCATATGGTCTGTCTCTAGGCTGAGATGTTTGTCAGCATCCTCTAAAATGAAAGTGTGCAGAGCTCTCGGCCTTTATCGAAAACATAATCAAAAACTCATCTCTTCAGTACTCTTGGTCTTGTCTTGAACATTGTAAATCTACAGATAGTGCAGGACACACCTTTATAAATTGCAGCCATAACAGAAGCCTTGACGCTACAGTAAAATCACACTCCAGATACATATCAAACTGGATAAGCTGCTGGGAACTGAAACCTGTGTGCTGTCAAAGCCAGTAGCACCACCGCGTGAGGTACACCCTCGCAGGCTACAAAAAGCAGCAGACGCAGCCATCACACCTGATCCTTCTCCAGCTAAAGTGGTGTGTGCTGTGTACTCACCGAATGGAAGCTCAGCGCTGGAAGTCACCTGCGCGTTAACGTTGACCATGCTGTCTTCTTCTTTCTCTCTCCACTCCTCTCCTCCACTTCAAAGTGTCTGATTTACTCTTCTATGCTCACCCTCTGCGGTCACCCAGCCCAAGGTGTGAAATATGGAAGTTTGTGCAGGCTGCTGTAGTGTGAAACGGGTGTTGGTGCAAGGTAAGGCCGCTGGTTCTACTCTTATCTTATTGATTCTCCTAATCTGGGCAAATGTGGGTGGGGAGGTTAAACAGTAACCAGGCTCGTATGGCCACCAATCTATATGGCAGCTGGAACCATGGCAACAAGATGAAACTCAAATAGACGTGAAGTTATTATGAGTTTTTATCTAGTGCCTCCCCCCACGCCCCCCCACACCCCACACACACACATACACACACACACCTTCATCATCAGACTAGCACTACGTTTTAGAATGTAGGATTATCAAATGAACACACTGGGCGAAATTGTTACTAGTTGTGTGTGTCCTGTCTGCCTGCACTGGCAGCTATGTTGTGAGTTGGTGTGATGTCACTTCCTGGCTTTGTAATTCAATCACCATAGTTAACCAAACAGCCCAATGAAGGACAACCCATTCAAATAAGCTGAAAGACATGATTATTTCACCCATTTGCATTTGAGCTGCAAGCCTGCCACAGGCTCTTGACTTGGAGCTCCTAATACAATTTTGTCTTGGCATGCACCCATTTAATTTATCAAGCAACCACAATCGAGTGGTTGCTGCAGCCAAACAGCTGTGTGAAATTTTAATCTCAATAATCGGAAGAATAACAGACACACATCCATTGCCTTTAAGTACAACACTTGCAAAGGTTGAAGTAATGATAAATGAAAAATCCCCATCCATCCATCTATTTCTTCCGCTTATCTGGGGCCGGGTCGCGGTGGCAGCAGGCTGAGCAAGGAACTCCAGACTTCCTTCTCCCCAGCAACGCTTTCCAGCTCCTCCTGGGGGACCCCGAGGCGTTCCCAGGCCAGATGAGATATATAATCCCTCCAGCTAGTTCTGGGTCTCCCCCGGGGTCTCTTACCAGTTGGACGTGCCCGGAACACCTCTAACGGGAGGCGCCCAGGAGGAATCCTGATCAGATGCCCGAACCACCTCAACTGGCTCCTTTCGACGTGAAGGAGCAGCGGCTCTACTCTGAGCTCCCTCCGGATGTCCAAGCTCCTCACCCTATCTCTCAGGCTGAGCCCAGCCACCCTACGGAGGAAACTCATTTCGGCCGCTTGTATCGGCAATCTCGTTCTTTTGGTCACTACCCAGAGCTACCCATGACCATAGGTGAGGGTTGGGACATAGATCGCCTGGTAAATTGAAAGCTTTGCCTTATGGCTCAGCTCCCTCTTCACCACAACGGTCTGGTACAACGCCCGCATTACTGCTGATGCCGCACCAATCCGCCTGTCCATCTCGCGCTCCATTTTACCCTCATTCTTGAACAAGATCCCGAGATACTTGAACTCCTTCACTTGGGGCAACATCTCGCTCCCAACCCAAAGGGAGCAGTCCACTGTTTTCCGGCAGAGAACCATGGCCTCAGACTTGGAGGTGCTGACTCTCATCCCAACCGCTTCACACTCGGCTGCAAACCGCCCCAGTGCATGCTGGAGGTCACAGTCTGATGAAGCCAGCAGAACCACATCATCTGCAAAAAGCAGAGACGCAATTCTTCAAATAAACGCTACATTTTGAGGCATACAAATTAAGGGGCAGAATAAGGTGCAGATGAGGATTAAAATCAAAATAACA
>OMKQ01100431.1:3260-28283 GCA_900302335.1 Phycis phycis
TATTTGATTACCGGTAGATTAGATTCGATCCAACATGTCAGTGTGCAGAGTACAGGTACAGAGCCAATGCAATGCAGTTAACATCCAACCGGAAACGCAAAGAAGCATTAAATACCAGTGCAAAGTATTATGTGAAGATTCAAGTCCTTTATTGTCAAATGTGTCAGCATCACTTACAGTCATACTGTACAATGAAATGTATTGGACGAGGCCATTTCCAACGAAATCACAGAAAACTGTTAAATAACTATAAAATAAAATACAAGTACAGTAAAACAGTACAATAAGGGCATCACGGATTTAGTAAGAGCAGCAATGGAGAATGAAAAATGAAGAATGAAAATAAAGCGGCAATGGAGAATGATATGAAGCAGCATTGGAGAAATATAAAGTGGATGGCATGTAAGTATTTACATCAGGGGTAGCCAACACAGTGCCCATGAGCACCTGGGTGCTCACAGGGACCACTTGAGTTGCCCACAGGGTTCTAAAAATAGCACTAGTCACCATGGAGAAAAATGTTTACATTTTTAATTTCATTGTGTTGATCTTTTTTAATCAATAACACTTGCATTGATGTAGATTTAAAGGCAATGGCAATATTTAATTTAACATTTTAAAAACAAAAATGTTTTATGAACTCTAAACTTGTCTGGAAAGTTCAATATCGCGTGCACTCTTTGCTGAGACAAGCTAGCAAGTGCAAATAAAATCAGGAGCTAGATGCAGGTTATACCCACAAAATAAAGAAAAACATGTCAGAAAAGCGAAATAAATGTTTTACGACAGTAAAATACAAGTGTGTATGTCTTATTTGCAGGGGGACTGTGGCGACAGCAAATTGGCACAATGTGGAGAGACATTACCTGTCACACTAGCTTCACAAAAAGCAACTGAAACTTAATTTAGAGCTGCAATTTCTTTTCTAAAGAACAAAAAAGGCTTTTTAGACAGGGAGGTCTTGAAAGGAGCAATGATGACAATTGCAAACACTATGTTCAAAGATGAGGAGAATGTGAAGAATTTGGCTATCAAACAAGTAGCCCTTCGCATTACACATACCCTTGAAGTAGCTCTCAGGTTCAAAAAGGTTGGTGACCCCTGATTTACATCATACATAAACTGGAGAGTTGTACATGAGCTTTGGTGGAAGCAGTGGTAGCAATGATGATCAAATATGATACAGATGTACAGGAGTAAAGTGCATGTGCATAAAAGTATTTACATCAGTGGCTAGTGACAATGGGTTTGAGGTATAGGTAGAGTTCAGTGGTTCAGAAGCCTGATGGCCTGCAGGTAAAAGCTGTCACGACACGCATGACTGACCACTCCTGTACCATCTGCCGGATGGTAGCAGGTTGAAAAGTGAGTGTGCTGGGTGGCTGGGGTCCCTGGTGATATGATGTGCCTTCCTCAGGCAACGGGTGAAGTAGATATTGTCTAGGGAGGGCAGCACCCTGCCGGTGATGGTCTGGGCGGTTTTCCTTTGTAGGGCATTGCGGTCCTGGGGGGAGCAGCTGCTGTACCAAGCGGTGATGCAGCCAGAGAGAATGCTCTTGATGGTTCTGTAAAAGTTTATGAGGATGTCAGGGGACACGCCAACCTTTTTTAGCCTTCTCAGGAAGAACAGGCATTGTGGTGGGCCGTCCTTGCTGTGGTGTCCGTGTGGTGAGTCCAGGTGAGGTCGTCAGATATATGAACACCAAGGAACTTGGAAGTGGTGGACTCCTTCCACTTCAGCTCCATTGATGTCTATGGGTGAGTGTCTATGTGACTCCGGCTGTACCTTCCTGTGGTCCACTATCAGCTTCTTGGTCTTGCCTACATTGAGAGAGCGGTTGCAGTCCTGGCACCACACTGCCAGGGCGTTAACCTCTTCTTCTATAGGCAGTTGTCTCATCGCCATCTGTGATGAGTCCCAGGATGGTGGTGTCATCAGCAAACTTGATGATGGCGTTGGAGCTGGCGACGCAGTCGTGCATGTACAGAGTATAGGAGGGGACTGAAGATGCAGCCCTGAGGGGCACCAGTGTTCAGTGAGTGTGGAGGAAGTGAAGTTGCCCACTCTCACCACCAGAGGTCTCCCCACCAGGAAGTCCAGGACCCAGTTGCAGAGGGAGGGGCTCAGTCCTAGCTCCTTGAGCTTGATGATGAGCTTCCAAGGAACAATAGTGTTGAATGCTGAGCTGTAGTCAACACACAGCATTTGGACATACTGTATGTGTTTGTCTTGTTAAGGTGGGAGAGGGCGGTGTGAAGTGCCATGGATATGGCGTCATCGGTGGTATGCAAACAATACAATGGTGGAGGACTTAAAGCAGGTGGGGATCTCAGACAGGTTCAGGGAGGGGTTGAAGATGTCAACAAATACCTCAGCTAGCCGGTCGGCACAAGCTCGGAGGGCACGGCCTGGGTTGCCATCTGGTCCTGGAGCCTTCCGGGGGTTGACCTTCTTAAAGGATCTGCTCACATCTGCTACGGATAACATTAGTGGGCAGTCGTCCTTCTCTTCAAGTAACCTTGCAGCCAGGAAGGTGTTGCTTCCCTCAAAAAGAGTGTAAAAGTTGTTGAGCTCGTCTGGCAGTAAGGCAGAGGGCTGAACAGCACCATTACCTCTCCTATAGCCTGTCAGAGACATCAGGTCACTCCATATCTGGCTGGGGTCGTCTGTCTGTCTGGGGTCAGAACCTTTGTAGTAGGACTCCAGTTCGTCCTTGTAGTTCCGCTTGGCTGTTCTGATGGCCTTGTGAAGGACATACACGGACTGCGTGTAATAGTCCAGAAGGGCGGACTGGGCCCTGAGTTTGTCCCTGATGTCGCTGTTGAACCAGGACTTCTGGTCGGGGAATGTGCAGTGGCATCTAGTGGGGACTACCTTGTCAGTGCAGTGTCTAATATAACTAGAAACAGAGTCAGTGTATTCATTGATATCGCCATAAGCTGCAACACGAAACATCTGCCAGTAGACTCAAAGCAGTCCTGCAATGCAGCGTCACTCCATTGTTGGACTACCCTAGGAACTGGTTTACCCTGTTTTAGTTTTTGTCTATAGCTGGGGAGTAAGAGAATAGAAATGTGGTCAGCCTTACCAAATACAGGTCAGGGGAGGGGTTTGTAGCCACCCTTGAATGGGGAGTAGCAGTGATCCAGGGTCTGGTCACCTCGGGTAGGAACATCAACGTGTTGGTAGAATTTTGGTAGGGCTTTTCTCCTGTTGGCTCTGTTGAAGTCCCCAACAACAATGAATGCAGCCTCCGGGTGTGTGTTCTCTAGATGGCTAGATGGTTTGTAGTGTCGTATAGCTCATCCAGAGCCCGAGTTTTGTCTGCCTGAGGTGGCAAGTAGACAGCTGTGAGAATCACTGATGTTAACTCAAGAGGCAGGTAGAAGGGGCGGACTTTAATGGCCATAAACTCCAGGTCTGGAGAACAGTCTGTTAATACTGTCTTGTCCCTGCCCCAACGAGAGTAAACCATAAAGCACAGGCCAGCTCCTCTGCTCTTGTCTGATTCCTGGGTCCTGTCGGGTAGTGAAACCCGCTGGTGTAATGGCGGAGTCTGGTATCGTCGGATTGAACCATGCCTCAGTGAATGCCAGGACGCAGCAGTTCCTTACGTCGTGCTGATCATTGATCCGAGTGTGTAGTTCGTCTACCTTGATGTCTAACGACTGGACTTTTACTTAGTGCAGTGTAGTAGTATAATGTAGATGTTTGCCTTCTATGCTGCTCAATAATTACTACCTCTACTTGCACTGCATCTGTTTACTGTTTACTTGTTACTACTGTCACTTTACAACTGTCTACTCATATTACACATATTCATGTACATACTGCACCTTAATCGCTCCTCTGCACTTCTGGGTAAAACGCTAACTACATTTCGTTGTCTCAGTACTTGTAGTCTGCACAATGACAATAAAGTTGAATCTACTCTAATATAATCTAACAATCTAATATAATTTAGTTATTTAGCAAGTCTAGAATCCAGTTGCAGACTGATTTGCTGATGCCAAGTTGGCTGAGCTTGGAGATCAGCTTTGAGGAAATAACGGTGTTGAATGCTGAACTGAAGTCAATGCAGAGCATCCTAACCTATGTATTGTGGTTGTCCAAATGGGTAAGGGCAAGATGGAGCGCTGTAGAGATGGCATCCTCTGTTGATCTGTTGCGACGGTAAGCAAATTCATGGATCCAGGGAAGCAATGTAGGCAGGATTTCAGTTGTGAGAGGACCAGCCTCTCAAAACACTTTGCAATGATGGGGGTCAGCACAACAGGGCAGAAATTCAGTTCATTCAGTTCCTTGGCTATGGAGTGTTTAGGCACTGGAACAATGTAGCAGACTTAAAACTGGAGGGGACGGTTGTTTGCGCTGGAGACATATTGAAGATGTCAGTGAATACACCAGCCAACTGTTCTGCTCTCAGGACACATCCGGTAGTTGTATTTGGCCCTGGATATTCCTTTCCTCAGGTTGGATTTGGCTGAGCTGTAGGTCTCCTGGTCACCAGACCTGAAGGCTTATTCATCCAGGGTTTCTGGTTGGGGAGTAATTGTATTGTTTTGTGTGTTGTCACTTCCTCTACACACTATGTAGTCCAAGACAGAGTTAGTGTATGTGTGACTTGTGTTGGCCTAAGAGTCCATGGTGGCATCAGCAGCAAACACACTCCAGTCAGTATATATATATCCAACATATAATACCAAATCATATATTCTACTATATGATATGCTAATATTAATATCTACTAAATATAATGTATAATGATTGTAACATAATATACAATAATACAATGACAATGCATTGTAATTCAGTTGTAATTATACCTTTCCTGTCGTCTTCACTCCATTCCAGATACAAAAGTAACAGATTACCCAGGCAAGCAGTAGACAAAGGGCCAGATCCCAATGTACATGGCCAATTTCCTCCATTCCACTTGACAAACCTAGTATTCTTCTCCTATTAAACAGACATAATTTAGAAAAAGGCACAGTGTACAAAATGAACAGTGCTGTGCACAGACCATTTGAGGGGTAGGGATGAAAATCAGAAAAAGGCAATTTGAAAAAGATAACATTTTCTCATAGAGGCACTCTAAAGGGAACTTTATACTTAAAGTGGTCTATCATAGGGCATGGAGGGCATTCTACAGTGTACTGCTCACAGCATAATTCCTCCTTTGTGCATGCCACTGTAAATGTATTTCATAGAACAAGAACTCCTTCAACTTACTCCCAAAATTCTACGACGGAAGATGTGTTTGTATAGATGTCAACTCCAGATGTTCCATTATAACCATGCTCAAAACAGGTTTCTGGTAGTAATGAGAGTAGAAAGCAAAGGAGGTACATTGGAGTACATTGACCCTTTAATAACTGATATCCGTGAAAATGCATGGCATGTAATACAGGTGTCTAATAAATAAGTTAATAATTAAAGTAAATAAACAAATAATAAAGACAACATAAAATATTAACCTGTGTTCCAACTGTTTTGACAACTCGTCCAGGGAAGCTCAGCATGGAAGGAGGAGAAGAGGTAGAGAATGGCCCACGCCAAGATGACAATGTAGTACACACCAGTGTACAAGACGACCACTTGGTTACCGTAACCTAGGCCTGTTGGGAAATAGTCATATCCACACAGAAATTCCAGAATCCAGAATTATTAGATGCTACATAACATACTGTCAGCTTGTAGATCCAGCTGTCTTGTCCTTTTCGTCCTCAGCTTTTGTTTTGGAAAGCATCGCTTGTAAGTTGTAAGTGTTGTGTAATGCATTCTGAAATGTATTATTCGAGGCTCTCAGCTAGAGAGGAGACTGGTGTTTGCATGCAAAAAATAGGTTATGTTCTACCTTGTGCTTCTTTGCATTTAAAAGTCTCAGCTGTGCAATATCTCATAAAGGAATTGAACATGTTACAATTGAGGGTCCTCTTCAGTCTGGCATTCCACCCATGCGTGTTTCTTGACCCTTACTCGATACTAGTTGGTGGCAGTAATGCACACCATAATGTTGTTTGCCAAACTAAAAAACATAAAAACGAATACATTAGGAAGGAAAATGCCGTTTCATCTGTCACTTCCGAACACAAAAACATTTAACACTTCACTCGACTATATACTATAGTCATGACTATATACTATATATATATATATATATATATATATATATGTATTTATATAACCCACTTTAAAATGCATTTTCGCTATTCCCTCGCTATTTGGGGGTGGGGCAGGCTCCTTCTGCCTTACCTCACACATGAAGGCAGTATATCTTCTATTAATTTAGTGGTGCTGTGCCACCATGCTCCTGTCCAGCATGCGGACAGCATGCGGCCACACATGTTGCTTCCTGGATCAATATTTGCCCTATGCAGTGATGTTGTCTCCTGGTATATTTGCGTTATTGTTAAACAGTATGTGTTGTAAATCATTCTTCTTTTCCTTACTAGGTTGTAAGACGAATCAACCAGGTTCCAGCATAATTGAAAACTCCTAGTTTGCTTGACTTTGTACTTTTCAGCTTTTCCCAGTAACAACTGGTTATATGATCACAAGGACCCCCTTGTTGCTTCCTTTGCTATCTCAGTCACAAGCACAAATTCTGTCCTTGAAGAACTGTTGCTAGAGAGAAGACTCTAGTATTAATTTGTTAAATACTGTTATATTGTATTGGTACTTACATTTAGAAGTATCCATTGTCCTAGATGCAATTTCTCACAAAGAAATTTACATAACAATTTGACGCTTGTATGGTAACCTGAACATTCTACAAAACGGGACATATATATTGCAAATATCTGCATAATATCAATTAAATAGCAAACTTTTATGATTAAATGTCCTGTTCGTTGTTTTTGTTTGATCATCAATTTAGCCATTTCTATGAACCATCACAGGGAAGAATGTTCTCTTCATAACAAGCCAAACTATATTCATGAGATTAGTTAAAAACGACTAGGCTACTTACCTACTAATGTTAAGCTCAACTTGATGTGATGAACACAATTTCTGTGATTGGATAGTGAAATGTTAATCTGAGCATTCCCATTGGCTAATCAGGCAGAAGCGTCAGGTTTCGTACCGAGGTAGGTTGGTTTGTATTCGCAGATATGCTTCCTATTATTTATGGTCAACTCAGATAATTTTAAGGATTCGGGTTATTCTGAGTCACTCACTAGTATGATCCGGGTCGTGCGAGTCACTTGAGTCAAATTTGCCTGATCGGTAAATAACTTGTTCCTAGTCCACTGTTTCTGACCACTGACATTAATAACCTACAAAAATGTAATTCCACGGGAGGAATTACTTGTGCTTAGGAATACCCGTAATCATTGCGATACATTTGGTTGAGGTGGGGATTGAACTGCCAACCCCCCAATTGTGGAACACATGCTCTACTCACTAAGCTATGCCACCCAGTTGACAAAAAATGAAAAGTACATGGCACAGCTATACGGAAGTAGACCTTTGTAATACAGTTTGACTGAAATCTCAAGGTAATTTAGCCCCCATTAATTGCAGACATTTTATGTGAAGAACAACAATATGACGAAAAGCGATATCTAGATTGTGCATTCCTATGCACAATAATAATGAGCAAATCACTCCCTACTCAAATCTTTCACCCGACTCCCTGAGTCGCAATCCCCAACTGGATGAGCGAATCGCTCCCTACCTACCAGAGTCGTACGGAGTGACTCAACTGATTAGTTCAATTAATCAGTTGAGTCACTCTGTGATCCATGATTCTTGGGTTATTTTAGGGATCTGGGGAAAGATCCGAGTAGGGAGTGATTCACTCATTACTACTTCCTATTGAGGCATCAAAATGTGGAACAAAAGCTTTGTACCCATAGTTTTGGTTTGTACTCATAGCTCACTCATTGCTTACATGCTAAATTTCTATGACTTCACATAATTGACTTCTTTGTGAAGGTTTTTTCACCCACAAACAGATAGATCTGATATGTAACTGAAAACCATGTGTGTAAATGCAAACTTCTGATGTGTAACTGCAAGTTAAATCTATTTGTTCAAATATTTTGTACACATTCACACATTTGAATGTATTCAACCATTCACATATGGTGAATCACATGGTGTTACACAGCTACAATACACCTGACCCTAATTTGATTCCATAAACCTGGGGATAGTAAATGGTTTTCATGGGTGGATCTAGCAACTGGTTTGCATTTCAGTTTAGTGGTAATCTGTATATACGTGGACTAGGATGATAATAGTATTGTGAGTTACTCTGCAGTGCTGTATGATGATTTACCTAATTTAGTCCGGCATAGTGCATTGATTATATATGTAACGATAACGTACGATAATGTACACGTGTATGTACAGTTTGTAATGCAGAAGGTGAGGGGGCTCTAAGGTGGATTTGGTTTCTCCTTAGAACGCCCCTGTCAGTCTCTACCAAGTATGACCTTGGTGTGTTGGCAGTTCTTAACACAGTTCCTGCAGGTTCCTCTGTGGTGATCCACACTTTCTGTCCTGAGGTGTGCTCTGGGAGTGTTCTGGAATGGTGATGAAGGTTGTAGTGTGCAGCTTGCTTACACTTCCCTACCTCATCCTTCCCACGAAAAGCCTCCGGCCATTTAGGATCCAGCTTACTTGAAGGCTGGGGTAGCGATGTGCAAAGGGGTCTCCTCATCAGTAACTGCGCCGGTCAGAACCCATGCTCCAATGGTGTGGCTCTGTATGTCAGTAGTGCCCCGATTTTGTCAGTGTATTTTTACCATAGAGTCTTGATAGTCTGAACAGAACATTCAGCCTCACCGTTTCTGGGTGGCAGATCATCGAAACCTCTGGTGCTCAACTGTGAGACCAGGGGTTTATGGTCTGTCAGTAGTGTGAAGTGCAGAGGTAAGAGGTCAGTCTTTCACATGCTCATGTTACTGCTAGAGCTTCTTTTTCAATCTGCGCATAGTGCTGTCAGTCCTCTTGAGATGTATGTCACAGATTGCCATGAGTCGTCTGTCTCGTTTCTGTGTGAGAACAGCATGCCATGGCCATAAGGCGCCGCACGTCATCCACACATGTTGGCTCTGGTATCTGCAGGATATCTTTAACTTTGTTTGGATCCGACTCAATGCCTTTTGCAGAAAACTTGTGACTGACTATTCGCCTTCGCCATCTTCTGGAGCAAGCAATGTGTTCCAGACATCTGCGACATCCTCCTCTGGAAATGTCGGTAGCCGATGTAATGCCAAAGAGCAGGCGGTTGAAGAGGTATCTCCTGAAATGAGTGATGAATGTCGTGAGGCGTCGTGGCTCTGGCATTATTGGGATTTGCCAAAATCCAGATCGAGCATCCAGTTTTGTGAAAACCTTTGCATCTGACATTATTGCAAGTGTGTGGTCGACAGCCGGTAGAATGTGGCATTCTCTCTTCACCACCTCTTCATTCAGTGGTGTAAGACATTTACATTTACATTTAGGGGCATTTAACAGACACTTTTGTCCAAAGCGACTTACAATCAGTACATTTGTCCTACATTTGTGGGGATTGGCATGTGGACAGTTGGAGGCGGTGATCAAACTGCCAACCCTCCGGTTAGTGGATGACCCGCTCTACCCACTGAGCTATGCCGCCCCAGGATACACACAGATCCTCCACAGATTTTGTCTTTCATCAGTTTTGGAACAAGAACCATGCCGGATCACCAGGCTGTTGTTTCAGTCACTTTTGATATGATTCCCATGTTTTCCATTCTATCCTGTTCCTCATGTACTTTCTCCCTCAGAGGTAGAGGAACCCATATTGGTGCTGAGGATGGGTGTAGCGCCCTGTTCCAGCTCAATGTGGTATGACTCTCTCCACAATTTGGTTTATGTGCTCATCTTTAAGCACTCCAAAACTGCATGTTCCACTAACTTGTGCACTGCTGTGATGAGTGCTTCTGCACTCTCCCCCTCTTATTGACATCTCTTATTAAACTGTGCTCTTTCAAAAATGACATTGTGTTTTCCTACAGTGTTTTTCAAATGCAACTTTAACTGCATCATATTCCTTTTTGTTTTCAAATATCATTTGCTGCACCTGATATTCTTCGGGTTTTTCCTTTAATCCTGGTGTGACACAGAATCTCTCAAATCGTCTGATCCATTTTGGCCGTTCTGCAGGATTTGAGAAGTCAAACGGCTCTGGGTGTGATATTTGTACAGCCGCCACTGCCGTTTTGTGTTTCTCCCCATTGATTTACGTTCAGGAAAACTTTTATGCCGCTCCATTGTTTCTCCTCTTCTCCCCTCGTGTGTATGTCGGCCGGCCCCGTATCCTAGCAACTCAAAGACTCAAGCAGACTGGCTGGCTTTCTCTGCCTTCGTGAGCATGCCTCATTCGTTGTTGTTTTCTGCACTTATTTTTGCTACTAAGCTGCTGTACTCACTATAACAGAAGAGCACAGAGATTTTGAGTTCTTTTTCACTCTCACCATGTATGATGAAGGAGACAGAATGCGATGGAGTTAGCTGAAGGACAACACTTTACTTAGTTACCCGGAAGTCATATTCATTGCATGGGTATTGTAGTCTCTACAGCTACAGTGGGTGCCTTAGTGAGGACAGGATAGAAGCAATCCAAGCTCTGCCATTACTAAAATTACAAACAAATAATGGGTTTTTGGGAATGACGGGCTACTGTAGAGTGGATACTTGACTCAAATTTAGCACTGTCACTCCTACTTTAAAAGGCCCTTATGGTCTCACCTTTTTGGTTTGGTTTGCCGGACAACACTCACCCCGTCACATAGACTGTGTGGTACGCATGGCGGCACAATGTGTCCCATATCCTCGTTAGACCCGGTGGCAGCTGGACTACCACACTATTTAAAGGCAGTGGCAGCAGCAGCAATGGCAGTACCCCATAAGTTTTAATCTCTTTTGCTAACAGAAAACACATCGTACCTAACAGCATAAAAATTCTAATCAAACCAAAACACATTGCCTGTTATTACTTTCCAGAGATATGCAGTGTTGAATTCAGCCACCTTCCTGCCCACCCCCAAAGATGTGGACCCACACAACTATGCGGTTGTGTATCTGTGGATACCTATTGTTATTGTAGGGTTTAGGCATTATTATTATCATTATTAATATTACGGAATGGTTACAAATATACCTTTGCCCGATTGTGCGTTCAGGCCACATTTTACATGCTGAACATATTTGCCTTTTGGAGCCATAATGCCAGTCTAGATTTCTCTGTACAGTGACACCTTCAGGAAAACTGAGGAATAAATACAGTCTAAATAACCACTGAATCAAATGACTCACAATTTGGTACACATGATCTATGGATGTGTCTGATCTTATGTTCCAGGTTATGGCAAAATCTATATATCTATCAATCACAAACTTGGAGGACATCTCACTGAGAATGTATAAGGTTATGTGCCGATAGCTAATTCAATGGCACCACAGTGTCAATTAAGTAATTGCTCTTAAACATAATGCCCCACGTCACCTGCAGGGGGTCCAAAATTACACATAAATGGCATCTATGATAAGCCATTGTCTGTGTGTCTGTTTTTGGGAGTAGAAAATAACCCAGCACTGAACAAAAACCCACTCATTGTAGGCATAGTTATTAGCATATTTGCAATAAAAAATGCAAAAAACTCCCATAGAGATAATATTGAGCCTAGTTTTCCATTGTTATGTTTGACTCCAATCAGAAGCTGAAATAAGAATTTCTATTTATTCTAAGAACATTTTAAAATGTTCTTTGAAGAAATAGAAAATCACAGAATATCACCAAATATACCTTGAAATAGTGGACATATCTTTTTCCAACAGGTGATTCCACCCTGGCTAGTGTACTGGCCCAAAGAAGTCTCCAAGAAGAAGAGAGGGATCCCACAGGTGGCCATAAACAAGATATAAGGTATGAAGAAGACACCTGTGAAAGATTGTACCAAAATATTAAATTCATCAGTGCAATAATCTTAATCTGGGACAAATACATATTTTCTATGTGCAGGATAGTATTATACTATTGTACTAGTGCATTCCTAGAACAAGATGCCTAACCCTATCTTAATTCTCTGTGGGTGGTTTTATGTGAGTGTGTGTGTAAATTAATGGTAATAATAGTACTTTTTCTTGAGCACATATCAGTAATGCCACTTATGGGTGTGTGAAATTCACAATGACAGCCAAATAATTACTTACCTCCTCCATTTTTGTAGCAAAGGTATGGAAACCTCCAGACATTTCCCAGACCAACAACGTTTCCAGCCACTGCCAGAAAGAACTGTGTTTTGTTGGTCCACCGCTCTCTCTCTGGAGATTTGGTTTGAGAGTCCTCATTGGCCAGGTTAATTTGTACTGTGTTCCCTGGTGTCTCATATCCTTGCTCCATTTCAACTCCCAGAACACTTGATCTGGATTGATCTGAATCAGAGTACATACATGTGAGATTTGGTGTCTTAAAGAGGAACTATGCAACTTTTTTTTTGCTTTTTCGACCTTAACATTGCTGGTTATGAGTCGTTGCGATGGTTCTCGGTCAGATAGCGCCGTGGGTTTGTGAGGGAAAGTTTCAAAAATGGTTGACTCGGGCAGGATACACAACGCTCCGGCAAGTTTGTTTTGTCATTCACCAAGCCTGTAGTAGTCTACTATACTACACATTGCTACAATGTGCTTATACTACATATACTACATATACATATACTACAATATTGCTACTACTCCACTTCCGTGTCCCAATATTGTTCAACTGAGGATTATGTGAGTGTGAGATATGCAAGTTTATGCCTTGAAATCATTTGGGCATTAAATGTTTATAGCATGGAGTCCTAGTTATTCACGTTGTTCTGACTACTACTACTGCGAATAACTAGTAGTATAGTACTTCTACTACTATACTATTACTACTTCTACTGTTCCCACTACTACTACTACTGAGGGCAGCAGTAGCTCAGTAGGTAGAGTGGGTGGACAGAGCGGGTCGTCCACTAACCGTAGGGTCGGCGGTTCGATCCCCGTGATCCCCCTCCTCCAACTGTCCACATGCCGAACCCCACAAATGTACTGATTGTAAGTCGCTTTGGATAAAAGCGTCTGCTAAATGCCCCTTTACTACTACTTCTACTACATTTGATGTTACTACTACTACGGCTACCGCTGCCAAATTTGACTCCGATGCCCAAATATTGTTCCCTAAAGGATTGTGTGACTACGACATGATCATGTTGATCAACTGATTTTTCTCAAGAAAAACCTTGACAAGCATTAAGCATACATGAACTTCTTCACTGCGTTTATGGGATGAACATAATGGTCAAGTAACTATACTGTAGTATAGACCATAGTATATGGTCAAGTGTGTGTACGTGTGAGTGCACCAAGCATACAGTATTGGACACTGTCTCAGAAGAGTGAGAAAACAAATAGAAAATAAATGAGATGTAACTGTTTTTGATAGTTATTTAGTTTACATGTGGCAAGATGACACTTAAAAAAAAAGAAATACACTAGTAGTTACTAATGGGGATTTTATTAAGCAGATGCATGTTAAAACAGCACTTTAAATGACTGACAATACGCTTACTTACAGTTAGCCACTTTATGGTCTCTTTTCAGAATTTTCTTTATAAGGGATGTCTTGAAATTTTACGTTTTACCTCACCAGCTCATTGTGCCTTGATCTGAGGCTACACAGATCTCTCTTTGTTGTTCCTACATGTTCCATCCCATCCATCTATTTCTTCCGCTTATCCGGGGCCGGGTCGCGGTGGCAGCAGGCTGAGCAAGGAACTCCAGACTTCCTTCTACCCAGCAACGCTTTCCAGCTCCTCCTGGGGGACCCCGAGGCGTTCCCAGGCCAGATGAGATGTATAATCCCTCCAGCAAGTTCTGGGTCTCCCCCGGGGTCTCTTACCAGTTGGACATGCCCGGAACACCTCTAACGGGAGGTGCCCAGGAGGCATCCTGATCAGATGCCCGAACCACCTCAACTGGCTCCTTTCGGAAACGTGTGGTGTCAACGGGACTTGCCAGTATCCCTTCAGGAGGTCAAGTTTTGTAACAAACTTAGCCGAGCCAACTCTGTCTACACAGTCTTCCATGCGGGGAAGAGGATACGAGTCTGGCTTGGTGACCTTATTCACCTTTCGATAGTCAGTGCAGAACCTTGGCATCTGGTCGGCCTTGGGTGCAAACAGAGCAGACAAGGGGAACTCCAAGTGCCGGAGCTAGGCACAGCTAGACCATTCTCTAGAAGATAGGCGACCTCATTTTGGAAGGAGGAGCGCTTGGTGGGATTGACTCGGTACGCATGTTGTTTAATGGGCAGGTGGGAACCGACATCAATATCATGGGACAGAACTGTGGTGCGGGTTGGAGTATCAGAAAACAAAGTGGGGTGACCGTAAATCAATGTCATAATGTCAGCTTGGGCAGGACTGTCGAAGTGCTGTAAATGGACAGGGAGGGGTTTCAAAATTCCAGAATTGGCCAGTCGCGAACATGGGGAGTTCTTAACACAGAGACCATCACTTTCAGGTGAATCCAGAGGTAGAGGAACAGAGGTAAATTGAAAGCTTTGCCTTCCGGCTCAGCTCCCTCTTCACCACAACGGGCCGGTACAACGCCCGCATTACTGCTGACGCCGCACCAATCCGCCTGTCCATCTCGCGCTCCATTTTACCCTCATTCGTGAACAAGATCCTGAGATACTTGAACTCCTTCACTTGGGGCAACAACTCGCTCCCAACCCGAAAGGAGCAGTCCACTGTTTTCCGGCAGAGAACCATGGCCTCAGACTTGGAGGTGCTGACTCTCATCCCAACCGCTTCACACTCGGCTGCAAACCGCCCCAGTGCATGCTGGAGGTCACAGTCTGATGAAGCCAGCAGAACCACATCATCTGCAAAAAGCAGAGACGCAATTCTGAGGTTCCCAAACCGGACACTCTCCTCACCTCGGCTGCGCCTCGAGATCCTGTCCATGAATATCACAAACAGAATCGGAGACAAGGGGCAACCTTGGCGGAGTCCAACATCCACTGAAAACGTGTTTGACTTTGTGCCGAGAATACGAACACAGCTCTCACTTTGGTTGTACAAGGACCGAATGGCTCGTATCAACGGCCCCGGGACCCCATACTCCCTCAGTACCCCCCACAGGATTCCCCGGGGGACACGGTCGTAAGGTCTAAGTCTACAAAACACATGTAGACTGGATGGGCAAACTCCCACGACCCCCTTAGCAACGCTGCAAGGGTAAAGAGCTGGTCCACTGTTCCATGGCCAAGACGGAATCCGCATTGTTCCTCCTGAATCTGGGGACAACGTCGACAATTGGCCGTGTGTCCTTTCCAGCACCCTGGAGTAAACTTTCCCGGGGAGGCTGAGCAGTGTAAAAGGGTAAAGGGGCATTTAGCAGACGCTTTTGTCCAAAGCGACTTACAATCAGTACATGTGTGGGGTTCGACATGTGGACAGTTGGAGGAGGGGGATCAAGGGGGTCGAACCGCCGACCTTACGGTTAGCGGACGACCCACTCTGTCCACCCACTCTACCCACTGAGCTACTGCCGTGTGATACCCCGATAATTGGAGCACACACTCCGGTCCCCCTTTTTGAAAATGGGAACCACCACCCTGGTCTGCCACTCCACAGGTACTGTCCCCGACCTCCACACGACACTGAAGAGGTGTGCCAGCCAAGACAGCCCAACAATGTCCAGAGCCTTCAGCATTTCGGGCGAATCTCATCCACACCTGGGGCCTTGCCACTGAGGAGCTTCTTGACTGCCTCAGAGACCTCTGCCAGGTATATGGACAAGGCTTCCCCCGAGTCTTCAGACTCTGCCTCTTCCACTGAGGACGTGTTGGTCAGGTTCAGGAGTTCCTCAAAGTGCTCTTTCCACCGCCCGACAATATCCCCAGTCCGAGTCAGCAGTTCTCCTCCCCGGCTGAACACAACCTGAACCAAGCCCTGCTTTCCCTTCCTGAGTCGTCGGACGGTTTGCCAGACCTTCCTTGAGGCCAACCAAAAGTCCTTCTCCATAGCCTCCCCGAACTCCTCCCACACCTGTGTTTTTGCTTCAGTGACCGCCGAAGCTGCAGCCCTCCTGGCCTCCCGGTACCTGTCTGCTGCTTCAGGAGACCCCTGGGCCAACCAGGCCCGAAAGGCCTCCTTCTTCAGCTTGACGGCCTCCTTCACCGCTGGTGTCCACCAGCGGGTTCTTAGGTTACCGCCACGACAAGCACCGATGGCCTTCCGACCACAACTCCTAGCAGCCGCCTCTGCAATGGAGGTTTTGAATATGACCCTATGCACGAGAAATTCTTCCGGAAGTGAGAGTTGAAGGCCTCGTGGACAGGGGCCTCCACCAGACGTTCCCAGTTCACCCTCACCACCCGTTTGGGTTTACCAGGTCTGTCCGGCAGCCTCCGCCACCATCTGATCCAACTCACCACCAGGTGGTGATAAGTTGACAGCTCTGCTCCTCTCTTCACCCGAGTGTGAAGAGAGGCATACGGCCGATCTGATGATACAACCACAAAGTCGATCATCGATCTTTGGCCTAAGGTGCCAAAGGGAGAACTCCAACACAGCGGCGCTCAGCTGGGGGCTTGTGAATAGGACATGGTACAGTAGGGATGTTACAATATAGTATTATTTTATGTGCAATTACTGCCTTTTACGCAATATTAACTTTATTACAATTTTTATATCACCGTCTAACAGTATACTTTGTAGTATCATTGCCCTTGTCATGTCTTTCGATGTTCATTTAATCCTTACACGAATGGTGAAGCACTATATGATGTGGAAGCACATGTATCACTGCGACTTCTGATGTCTGTACGACCCTGCCGACATGAGTATGCAACACTACAGCACATACAAGATATTTGATGTTTCCACAACTCTGCTTGCGTCCCACATTAATGATCTTGTATACTTTTTGCCATTGTCCGTTGCAATGTGTTGATTGTTGGTTGCGATGAAAGTGTCTTACTTACACATAAGACCAATTTGTGCAAGTAAGACCTTTTTAGAACATTACTTTTTATTGACAGCTTTTTATGCTTTCTGCAATGTACCAGTTACAATCCTAATCAATAAATATCCTATACATTTACATTTACATTTAGGGCATTTAGCAGACGCTTTTATCCAAAGCGACTTACAAAGAGTACATTTGTCATCAGAAGGTGAAACATTTCATTGCTGCTAATACAGTAAGAAAGTTACCAGAACAAGTTTCAAGCATTTCAAGTGCTAGATTAACCATTGCTAGTGTACAACATCTCTGACTAAGTGCCAAGTTACAAAGAGCGATCAAAGTGCCAAATTACAAAGATTAAAGTGCCAGGACATACAACAAATAAGAGCATGAGGATAGTTATGTTATATAGTTAGATAGTTAGATAGTTATACCTTAAATCTATCTATCTATCCATCCATCCATCCATCCAGTATACAGTACATATATACATATATGTATGTATGTATGTATGTATGTATGTATGTATGTATGTATGTACTGTATGTACTGTATGTATGTATGTATGTATGTACCGTATGTATATACTGTATATATATATATATATATACATATACACACACACATATAGTGGTGAAATAAGGTGGTGTATTCTGGTGTATTCTCCTCAACCAGCACTCATCTTCTCTGATCAGGGCCTCATCTGATCTTTATCTCTGTGGAAGAGATACAGACATAGATGCAATATGTATCCTCCGATCAATTCCATATGTGCGGGGACCACTCACACAAAGTGATATATAGACTACTGTGTGAGTGGTGAACACAGTGGGAGTCCATAAAACATATCTAATGGGACATGCACAAGGACTCGCGAAAAACTATGGCTATTTCGCCGGCCATGGCGGTTTTTTCTCAGGCCTTTCGTCACGCAAGGTTTTGAATGGCGACAGTTATGTTACCATTGTGAGTTTTAAGCTCTCCGTCACGTTAAGCGGCCTTTATATTTCCTGTTATGTCTGTGTCAACAGCATGAAGTGAAACACTTGTGAAAAGGTTGGTTGGACAAGGCTCCTCCAGCAGAGGCCTGTACGCTCCTTGCAATGAGAGGTCAGTTTGTGTACGAAATAGAAGATAACACGAACATAATTACCACATGTCGGCCGGCGCTGCGCCGCAGACACCAACCGATTAGCAAAAAAGCGAGTTGTCATCACAAGTAGCCGGAATGATACGTTCACCCAATAGTTTAGTTAACGACTGAGCTAATGGGATTTTTGTATCCCAATTATGTGTTTTTCTTCTTTTTTAAATAATATTGATCACAGGAAGGATGCTCGGGTATGATTTATGCGTTCTCTGTTTATTACTTTGTGCTTTCCTTGAATAATGATGCGACTCATTCTTAAAATTACACATTTATTATCCGAAATTATCAGTGCACTCTTTTTTAACATTGCCTGAGCAACACCAAAATTAGCGCGGTTAGAAATGACTTTCCTGAAATCGATCAACTTCCGACGGGAAGTTTGCGCTGCATAACTTGTTGCCTCCCATATCCTCCCGGGTGAGGATGGCAAGATGGCCGCCGTGAAGCAGAGGTGGACCCGGGATGAAAAGATGCCTCCTTGTGGGCCTTTCCCCTGTATCGTTGTCCATCACTGTCCTCTATAAGACGTGTTTGCTCTTGTTTGCTCTCGTCTCACCACGGAGAGCGAGACGAGAGGGCCAGTTCAACATGTAGCCTGCCAAGGGAGTGGCTGTGTCACTTTAATTTCAAGTTGTTTCAGGGAAGTTTGTAGAGGCACCTCCCATGGGCACTGCCATGGCCCACACAAAGGTACCCTTCCTTTACATCTGAGTGGGTTCAGTGTGTGTTTGCAGGGGATTAACAAATCAATAGAGCTTATTTCAGCTCGATTTTGTTATTAAGGAACGTAAATATATATATATATATATATTTGTTTTTTGTTTTTTTGTTCGTTTTTTTTTTAAGATGTTGAAAGGGTGGCAGTTGCTTGGATTGTTCTGGGCAGAAGCTTTAAACGTTGTTAAGAGACCATTTTAACATCTGGGCTGTATACAGTATGTACATTTGTTACAGCCATTATACATAAAAATGTATTAGCCGTAGTTTATAATTGCAATCTAAAGAAAAATATATGCTCAACCCACTGAATAGGTCTAATATTAGGGCCATATTAGCACCTGTTCATAGTCTTTCAAGTGCGACATATGTACTGTAGATTAGACACAAAGCACTGCTGAATCTCAAACACAAGTTCATAGATAACAAGATAACGTAACGTGCCATATTTTCCACTCTGTGTATTTGATGTGATTCAAGAGCGACTCTACTACTACTACTTTTGTTGCATTTTTCATGTGGTGAGTAATGTGTTGACACGGTGTTTCATGGAGCTAACCTGTCTACTGTGTAAACAAATGCAAAACGGCCGGACAAGATACAAGAAACAGATCTATCGGTCAGACATGTTCCGGCTAATGTGCGCTAAATAAATACATATTAAACAGTGATAGTTACCGAGCAGGTTGTGCGCAAAACGAAACTAGGTGATTTCAATCCGGATCTGCATTCCAACCCAAGTTGACACAACAGTTTGACTAAAATGCCCCAGATGTGAAAACCACCCATAATGTCAGCTTGTGTTTGAAACGAACACACACAAGTAAATAAAATAAAAAAAAACCAGCAATGGAAACCACAAAAGTAATTATGTCAAGCTGACATCTCCTCTCACCACCGAGGGCTCTCAGAGGTCTCAGAGGAAATAGCACAGACCAATGATGTGTACGCAATTTTAACAAGCTTGTTACAGGACTCCCCAAACGTTTGTAGGGCTTCCTGAGGCAGGGGGATGGAAATCTGTAAGTGTGGTTCACTTTGAATGAGACGCGACCGAGGGGTTTAGCGGACACTGGGGGGGGACGGGGGACGGAGGACTTTATCTTGTCAAAAAAACGTTTGTGTTTGTGCTTGAATCATGCACAAGTGTGCCGCACAATGCGGAACGAGAGTTGAATTCCCGACTGAACAATCAGGGGGAGATACGCAGCCAGACCTGTTGAATGAGCGGTTGGCTTATCTTTATCGGCGAGGGTGGTCACACTGCTATTTTAGAATTTGAGTAGTTCATTTTGCTTATTATTTCTGGCCTGGGGAATTCTGTTGTCTTCATTAATGGCAACCTTTCATTCAATTAATTCATTATTGAATTGAAAAACTAAAATAAAATAAATATAAAATGTTGCTGTTGGGTTGATGTGGGTTTGTTGCCGTGGTTATCCCCCGGGACACAACACAGAGTGAAGATGAACGCCAGAGCGGCCATCTTGTGGCCAACATGGAGAACCATGAGCCCGCCAAAGAGACAGCGTGACATGCTATTTTCTTACCCGTGGTCTAAAAAGCCTATTATATCTCTTTTATAAGGGCAGCACCAGATGGGATGAGAATAGTTATACTGCACGCAATCCAGCTAACTTCTGTGAATGAAACATTCAAAGACCAAGAAAAAAAGCTTTAACCATGTAGTAGGTAAATATGACCGGCCAACAATGTATGCAATGAGCTACGTTTTCAACTGTAATTCATTTACTGATGAACAATGAAAAATAAATAGACGCACCACAGAGTGAAATGTATACTGCAGACAGAGGAAATGCCAAAAAGAATGTTAAAGAGCACTTAGCTAGATGCTGGCTCTTTGTCAAATACTAAATAAGATGGCCTCCATATGGGTAACCATTCTCAAATCAGCAGGCTACTAACTGCATTCCCATTAATAATAACATATTTTCAAATGGCATGACTATCCAGATGAAGGAGCTGGCCATCTAAATTACATTTTCTCATTCACAAGATGTTGTATGAGACATGCAACGAGAAATTGCAACGAAAACCATACAGAAAAAAGTAGAGTTGACCAAGGTGTTTTCACAGCATGGCTTCTTCATCTTGCATTGTAACTTGATCTCTTAATTGTCTGGATGCTACAGAATCCTCAAAACAGTAAGTGGAAGTGTTATATAGCCAGACTGTGAATACTTTGTAATGTGTAGTCTGTCTCAGTTTCAATGCTTTACTGTGTATAAATTACATATGAGAAAGCAGCCATTAAATTGCATTTGCAGACAGCAATCTGTGTCTCTGGAACTCTGCCACAGCAAGTTGAATTCAGGATTTCTCAAAATCCACATTAAAGGAAAAAGTTTACCCCAGCAAAGGCTGATCTGGTCTATCAAGATTTGGTGAACCATTTCTCAAGTATGCATTTTGTATTGCATATTTTATTAATCTGACCCCTATGGGATCTCAATGCAACTTTCAGGCTTCATGCACAACCGGGCACTTTGTCAAATGTGTCAAATGACATGTCATATAATAGAAAATGTCTGGCATGTGAAATGTCATGTCCCAGCCAGGAACGGTCTGTGATGAGGGAATTCCACAGTGCAGTGTGTAAAGTGGCATCTAATGGAACAGAATTGTCAGAAATTGCGTTCAACATTTGTAAGTATATTATATTTAGTAGAATGACTATGTGTCTTTTTATTTTCTTTACCTTAGAATGAGCCCTTTTTATGCATACAAGGTCTTCAGTTTGTTCAGTAGCCCAGAACAGACAAACAGCTGTAGAGAGGATGTACATTGTATGAATCTTTCAAGGGTGCTCTTCACTTGAACTTTGGCTACGCGATGCTGTCGTGGATGATGACACAATACATCGCTATACATTTACATTTAGGGCATTTAGCAGACGCTTTTATCCAAAGCGACTTACAAAGAGTACATTTGTCATCGGAAGGTACTATAAAGTACTATACAGGTCAATGAAGGCCACCATATCTTGTCTTACATTCTTACATTTACATTTAGCAGACATTTTTGTCCAAAGTGAATTACAATCAGTACATTTGTCATACATTTGTGGGGTTTGGCATGTGGACAGTTGGAGGTGGGGATCAAACGGCAACCCTCAACTTTATGAGCTATGCCACCCCAGGTTGGTGGGGGGAAATCAGTGTGTTGCAACCTAGCAATTTGCAACCTCACCACTAGACACCACTAAATCCTACACACAGCACCTTTAATAAACAACATAAATATAATATAATAAATAATTTTTGGGAGTTACGATATGCTTGACCAAAACACACAGGTTCTGTGCATAAACCATATGGTTCACAAACTTGAAAAGAAGTACATCTGCTTTTGCTTGAAGAACCAAATACATTTTTGGACTGTGAACATATTCACAGTAGATATGTTAGATGATATCTACTGATAAGATAATAATTAGATTAACAACATGGTTTTATATACAATCATGCAGTAGGCCCAAATGGTCAAAAGTCAAGTCTATAATTGTTAAATAAAGAAGAGAGCATAATAGGTAATAGGTAATTGAAATAGCTACACAAAATCCACACAAAAATGATCTCTCCTGGAATGATAATTTGCTGTTTTGTTCCCAGCAGTGTGACCTACAGCGATGCAAGGCTTCAGATATTCTTGTTAGTATCTTTCACCACTTGAATGTCAAGGGTTACCCTTGTACAGCTGCCTGACCCAGTGGCAGCCACCAAACCTGTGATCCACTGGCAATTTATGTGTGCCTAATTAGAGAAACCAGCTGTCTACTGAACAATGAATGGAAATCTCAGAGGCAACAAGGTGACTGTCAAATCTATGGTGTTTCCCCTTATTAAACCCATCTAAGGCCCGTGCCAAAAAAATTAGTGGAAGTGGAAACACTTTATATTTTTTGAGACCGATTTCCAGCCACAGTTGTTGTGGCATTAATTGGCATTGTAGGATTTAAGAGCTAGGCACCTCTTGTTGGTAAATCGCCTCCATGCACAGTATGTTGTTCATTTGCATCTACACTGCTTTTTAATTGCAATAGAAAACTAGTCCAGTGAATGATCCAACTATTTAATATGATAGATTGATGAAATACCATGTAAAATATACAATACCCTGAATCATAATTTGGCTAATGTCGAAATGTCCAAGTGTTCTACTAATTGTTTGCTGCTTTTTGTATTTATTAGTACCCAATTCATTCATTTGAATTGCTCTTCCATCCAATAACGTGGAATTGGTATAAATGAAATACATTCATTTAAATCTATCTTGTGAATACAAATGTGGTGAAACACAACACCGCAGGCTAATAGGATATGGATAACCAGAGCCCAAAGCAAAACAAACAGACAGAGATATAAGACAAAGACATGCCGATGACAGTAAAATCAGAGACGTCAACAAAAGAAATCTCTTGATGTATTGTTTGAAGTTGCAAGTCATTCAAACAAACATGCAGGTACACACACACACACGCAGACACACACACACGCGTGCACCCACACACAGGTACACAAACGCTGATTGACAGGTACAGCGAGGAGAGGAATGCTTTCTCTCCATTGACACTGACAGGCTGTCAGACTGTGGACTAGGCCCAATACGACACACCTTGCAATCAGCCCAGCATGCATAAGAGATGAATACTATTACATAGGCAAGAGCATTGACAGAGACATCTGGCTGCCTCTGTATCTGTCCTGCTGACAATATCAATTATGGATGTATCAGTTATAATTATGGGCAAAAGGGGGATCTCCCTGGCCCTCTATCAAAATGTTATCAAAATATACTTTGTGCCCTATTATCCTAAGCAGGAGAATATTGGAACAGAATATTCAGCACAGGAAAAAATATGCTCACAATATTATAAAAGCTATAAAAGCTATGTTATAAAACACAGCTTTTGTCACATCATAAAACCTGTGCATCAACAGGCAGCTAGCATACATATGTTTCCCTATAGTCTGTAAGTTATGCATTTCATCTCAACAACATGCATGCACAGGCTCACTGCAGAACAATGACACTGTACAATGGACAGCATTTCTCTCTGGTTCATTCAGTATAACAAACCAAGAAACAGGCTGCTGTTCAGGAAAAAAAATTGGGAGGGAGAAAAGGAATCATCTTTGTTCTCTGTCTCATTAAATTGGGACAGAGATGTCTCAAACGTAAAGGGTAATTTAGCAGACGCTTTTGTCCAAAGCGACTTACAATCAGTACATTTGTGGGGTTCCACATGTGGACAGTTGGAGGAGGGGGATCAAGGGGAATCGAACCATTGACCCTACAGTTAGTGGACGACCCGCTCTGTACACCCGCTCTACCTACTGAGCTATTGCCGCCCCAAATGCACAACTATAAGTATTCTATTTATTTTTTTTATTCAGTCATTGTCAGTATTTTTGAGGTATGGGAACAAAATTTGTTCTCTGCATTTGACCCATCCTATGGTACATAGGAGCAGTGGGCTGCTAGGTTCAGCACCCGGGGAGCAAGTTGGGGTTCAGTGTCTTGCCTAAGGACACTTCGACATGCAGACAGTTTGGAGGTGGGGAACGAGGGGATCGAATCGCCGACCCTACGATTAGTGGACGGCCCGCTCTGTTCACCCGCTCTATCCACTGAGCTACTGCCACCCTCCAAGTAGTGACACTTTTTGGGAGGAAGTGTGTGACAATGCAATGTGTCCTTGTATTGAGGTTAAACAACAGACATCAAGACGTCAAGCGAGATAAACGGGGGCAGCAAAGTGCGGTGGCTGGGGTTGTTCTGACTCCCACTCAAAAGGTGCCGGGTTTGATCCCAAATGTCCACCTGCAGGCATCCCGAGGTCAGACGTCGCCGATGTTGTCCTGCGTGCTCCGAAATAATCGGTGGCTAAAATCACCACCAGTTTCGCTTTCGCTACAACTAAATAAATACACGGTGGATCGTAAATCATAAAAAAAAATATATATACATACATAAATCCACCGCAGGGCCGAACCACTGAACAAAAACAAAAGGGGAATTCCTCGAGAAACGGCGCTCACATCACTTGGAACAGAGAGACTACTCTAAGGGGGACTTTTAAGCGGCGGCAGTACTTGAGCCAAGCTGGCACCGCGTGACACTTGTGTGGTGCTTCACCGATGAGGGGCTT
>OMKQ01100451.1:2414-14778 GCA_900302335.1 Phycis phycis
GAATAATAATAATAATAATAATAATAATAATAATAATAATCATGATGATGATGATGATGATGATGATAATAGTATATAATATAATATATAATACAAAATATATAATAAAAAATAAATCTAAATATATAATAGTATATAATAGATAATAGTGATAATAATAATAAAGTACATTGCCCCCCCATGTCCCCAGCCATTTCCTTCGACCTGTACGCCAAGTACGGTAACAACCGCACCCTGAGCCTGGTGAGCCCCAAGAAGCCGTACTACCAGTGGCGCCTGCGGGTCCCGTCGGGCCACCTGGTGCGGCTGGTGGTGCTCACGCTGCACGGAGCCACGCCCGGCAGCTGCACCGCACACAAGCTGTCAGCATACGACTTCCTGCTGCCTCTGCAGAACAAGATCATCGCCAGGTAGACACCAACAACACAACGACAACACAACAACTACACAACCACTGTCTAATCACAGTTACAGCATACAGACAAATGGTTAAACAGTACAAAACAATATAAACACTGTCAACATCAACAGGAACAGATATGAGAAATAGATAATGTGCATATGACTACATATTATGCAGAATGTTGAATGTGGAAAAAAGAATATGTGAAATATAGATACAATATGCCTTGAAGCAACAACAGAATATACTTAAAAAGCATAAATAATGTGCTTGTGTATAAAGTATAAGTAAGTCTCAGGTATAATGTATACGATATTGTAGTCAGCTCCAGGCCAAAGGCACCGAGGTTTGATGCTCTGTGGGATGTGGAGGTCCTCCATGAATGATCCTTCATGTCAGATATTGAAGAGAAAATGATTTGACCAAATAATGTTAGGTCACAGATGTCTCTAAAGAGCGAGAATGTACCGTGAAAACTCACACGCTTCTGAAGTCGAACAAATCGCTTCTTGGACAAACAATCTGACCGACTTCAGTCCCAGAACTCGAACAAACTTCCGGAACTCGTCCGCTTGGTCACGTGGGGACGCAGAGCATCAGTCCGCTGTGGGTCTGTACAGGAGACTCACGCTCCAACGGGCTTTGTTCTGGGCATCATTATTTGCTATTCTATGCCTGTTTTTTCCATTTGAACATACATCTACTGTATAAATAAGTCCTCCATCACGCCTCCAAAGAAGGGAAGTAGTGCTGGTTCTCAGGAAAAGCAGAACATAGTGTGGACAACGAGCGAGTGGAAGAAGGAAATCATCTCGAAGCACGACAACGGGATGCACATGTCTGATATTGCTTCACTTTATAGAATATTCAGAGGGTTAACGTACTCGTCAGTCTTGCCCGTCCAATCAGAGGACTTTCCTTCGTTTACGTTCACCAAACGTACGTTCAATCAAATTGGCTTTGCCCACCCGCGCTGCTGTGTGCCCACCCATTTGAACATCTCTGGCTACGCCACTGAGCAGAAGATGTTACTGTTATTTTATAACTGTTTATCCAGGTTAAATGTAAGATTGTATACATGAAATACTATGTGTGAAGGTCTAAATGTGCAATTATTTGGGGCTCTAGAACAGATGAATCCATTTTACATTAAGATTTTACATCTTGTGTGAAAAATTGTTTCAGTTTTCGACCCATTCACAACTCTAACAGCCTTTTGGAAGTAATAAATTCGAGTACCGAGGTAAGTCCCGTTGTGATAAGAATCGTGAAGTTTGTCTGTTCTATCAGACGTTCTTTCTTACATAAATCATCATGAACAACTTTAAATCCAAAAATGGACAATAAAAAGTTAAATATGCTTGAATTGTTTTATTTCCACATAACAAAGAACACTTTATTATTTATTGTTTCTTCATCAAAATATGCAAACGCACATATAGTAGTTTGTTTCCAAAAATACAAATTAATTAAAATTGGGCTTTGGGCTGAACATGCAATCGTCATCTCAAAACAATTGTGAAAAACACATTTCAATATAAAAATACTGCCTCTTACAAAGGAAGATGCCGCTTTGACTGGGTGCTGGGCCGTCATAGTTGGTGGACACGTTCCCAGAGGGAGCCCAGATGACCACTGGATACGGTGATGATGTGCCGCACATGTTTTTCAAGGACAGAGTTTTCCAGGACACACCTTAATAACGAAAAACACATGCATGTCACTTTAAAAAGTGTTCTATAACACTACTTTTATTATTTTTCTAAAATGTTTAAACTTCTAAACTTTTTTAAGATGCTGAATGTGAGATTTAATTGTAACGAGAGGTCAACTTTTGATTTGACAGATTTGTTCGAAATTGCATAACCGTTAGTCAGCTATTAGTGAATGAAATGCGCTGTTAGGATATACTTTATATATTTTGAGACAGCTCCCAGCTCATTTCTGACCAATCAGGGCATCCCTTCTCTACTCTCGCAAAAGATTGCTCTCTTCCGGTCTTTTCTTCTCCCTCCCTCTTTTCAACTCTCAAGTCTTACCTCCAACACCTTTGAACTACTGTGGTCAACAGTGATGTGTCCTCCACTCAGGCGTCGTACGTACCAGCCAAACAACACAAACTTCAGCACGGAGAGCGTGACCGGCCACGCCCTCTGGATGCATCTCTGCGTCGTAATGGAGCACAATGGTCAGATTAACGAGAGCTGCAATTGTTCTCCATGTTGCCTACAACGCCAAGCCATTCTGAACCTCTCAAAAGAATTGGCACAACAAGGCATACATGTAGCAGTCTTAAAGCAGTTTGCCTATTTGATAAATAGTTGGTGATTTTTGCACTTTTTTTGGTTGTATCTTCATTGGTGAATGCACTTACTGTAGGTCACCTTGGACAAAAGCGTCAGTTAAATAAATGTCATTGTAATTGCTGCAATAGACTGAGCGCACTTTCAATGTTGGTTTAGTCACACAAACACGGTGCACAGATCGACTCTGTGATATCTGCTGAGCCACGCACCGTAAACATGGAGCCCCTCAAACATGGAGCCCCTCAAACATGGAGCCCCTCAAACATGGAGCCCCTTAAACATGGAGCCCCTCAAACATGGAGCCCCTCAAACATGGAGCCCCTTAAACATGGAGCCCCTTAAACATGGAGCCCCTCAAACATGGAGCCCCTCAAACATGGAGCCCCTTAAACATGGAGCCCCCAACACCCAGGGAGACCATGATGTAGTGCAGGCGGTCAGGAGAAGGAACACAGCGGCCACAATCATCAGCCTGCAACGGGAAACAAGTGGAACATGAAGGAAATTATGTTCTGCTGATTTGTATTGGTCCTTATTGTCTAAACTGGTAAAAGTAGAATGGCTGTGGGGAATTCTGACCAGGTTCATGTTTTCCATGATTTAAATATATGAAGGTATTATAATGGGAATGTAATTCAAAATAAACAGCATTATGAACACCACCTAATTCACCACTCAAATAGCTGCTGCTCCTTACTCTCTGTCCCACACAAACAGCCATCCAAAGTTCAAGCACATGTTCAGGCTCCATGTCATAAAGCAGGTGTGTGAAAGGACAGGGGGGCTGCAGCACAGGAAGCTATAGGCATTCCTGGGTTACAAACACAGTGGGGAAAACGTGACTTATTTTACATGGACGCAGCAAAACATACTATTAGTATTTACCATTAGTCATTTAGGAAATATTTGAATCCAAAGTGACTTACAGCATGCATGGATCTGCTAAACAATATACACAGAATGTGTAGATACATAAATACAAGGCTTATGATTTACTTTAATTTAAAAACATCAAGGTTATACAGGGTCTTACAATAATTAATCTCGACGGATCCTTACTTCCAGCCAGAGAGGATGTACATGAACATGATGATCAGCCACATGTAGATAACAGACCAGATCGCAAAGGTCCAGCCTGCAGGTGTGATCTCTGTATCATATTCGCCTGATATGTTCGCCTGATAACGTGTCATACAGGATAATATGAATCCTAAATGCATGCTAAAACCAGAGCATTCACTATTAATGGTCAAAGACCGAATGTCATCATAGATATTCCAGGCCCCGCCAGACCGTTGAACACCAGAGTGATGACGAAGAGAAGAACTGACAACACGATGGCAGTCAGAAGGGTCATGTGGTGCCATTATTGATGACCACAAAGGAAGCATGGGAGTGTCAGGGAGTTATGGTTACCACATGATATTGTAAATATTATGGACAAAATTACATATATGCAGCGGTTCAATGAGCATTTAAAATGTGCAAGTACAATAACTATATGATTACACATTTGGTCCAAATGTGGTGAAAGAAAAACACTCGTGTGTTGAATGCATATTTGACACACCTTGACTGGAACTCAAGTAACAATTGAAATGCTGATCTGCTGCAAATTGAGATTTTATATAGACAAGTTGTGTAAGTTGCAGATTTTATTGCCATTTTGTAACATGATGTAAACATATAGCACACGCCTACTTATGGGTTTACCCCGCACCTTCCACACACACAGACACACTGTCACATAATAACTTCGATCCTATCTATGGACCCTTATATACCATCCACATTTACTCTGTAAATAACTTGTAAAAATGACTTACACAACCTCCTGTCAATGTTAAGGATACAGGACACATCTCCTTTCATAACATCTTCTTCTGGCGTCCTGAGACCTTCAGCTCCATTGAGGCGAGCCAGTCCAGCGTCCTATCATCGAGGTATCATTAGAGCTTTCATAACATAACACATCATATCATATCAACTATCATCATTTGTAAACTTTGTCCCAAACGGTCTATCAGCCAATGGACACATTGACAGGAGCTATTGTCTAATGTCTAATGAACTATGACCAGGTTGGCCATTGCAAGATTTGTACAAAATAAATACAATCAGAATGCAGTGAAGTAGAACTACCTTGGCTACCTTGGTCTCATTACCACATACCACTCTGCTACCTACTGATTACGTTCTGTGTGAATGTTTTACCATCAAGCTTAGTACCTTTGAAAACGTGATATCTAAAGGGGCAACTCTGACTGAGGAACTGAGGAATGTCTCACACATACAAAGGGGATGTCCATTGTAGTCGAGGTTGTGTTGTTGTGAAATCATGTGTACTTAACTTAACATCTAAACTTCACTTTTGAAGTGGCAGGTTTCCATGGAGTTTACTCTAGGTCTATGGGTCATGTACGACCTCTGCTGTCTTCAGAGGACAACCTTCACCCTGATCTGTTTTTACCTCAGAGTAGACTATTGCATTCGTTAACCACTGAACCAGCAATTGTCCATAAAGACAAAGCAACCACCACAAAACTGGATGGTGGTTGAGCTGTGACAGGAGAAGAGGATGAAGATAAATGAGTTGTTAAAAGCAGAAAGCAGGACGACAAGGAGATGAAGTGTTTCAGAGTCAACAAAACCAAAGGGAAATAGATTCCACCTGTAATCCAATCCAAAAATCAATGTCCAGATTTTTCAGATGCTGTCTCAACAAGGTAGACAATCTGGACTAGAATGTTTATTTACTCACTAAATCAAGTATTACAGATCATAAGAGTCTACCATATTGTCTACCATATTGGAGCATTTTCAAAGACAAAATACAGACGCAGACGCAGAAAATACACGTGGGCCTGACGACCAATACAATACTATACCTAATGACAATGTTAATGTCAAGTAAAAACAAAATGTTGTCGTTTTTTTCAAGTTATGTAATACAATAATAAGGGACAATACGTCGACGGCACACGAGTGACACCCCCTTTGAGTGGGCGAGTAGCGCAAGGAGATGCGTAGTTTGCGCATGCGCAGTCCAGTACCGGTGTAGAAACGGTGGCCTTGCGGATTAGAGTCCACTTTCTCAGGTCAGTTGATTTATATAATATTGATTCGTAGACATTGATCGCTAGAACAATGTACAGTATAGCTCACCACTTCCAATTGACAGCAACGCAACGCTGTAAATCTTCACGTCTTTTCGGCTAAGATTATCGGTTTATTTCGGAGCTAAGGGACTTAGCCGTAGTTGGCATTAGCAATGACATTAGCATGCTAGCTAGTCTGTTATTATATGTACTGGGGAGTGTTATGACAGCTTCCCATGAACCATTAATAACCTCGTAAGATCGTGTTAGTGTTCTTCTGTTCCCTGGCTAGCTGGAAACACCCACAAACAAATGTCAAACCACGATGTTATCATGTGTGATGGATATCATATTTACACCATGGATCGTGAACCAGGGCAAGCCAAACGATAATACCAATACGTATTATACTATACATGGACATGACGTATACTGCAACACAGAACACAACAACAGGCTGAAGTTCGCTGCGTAACCCTAACGTTTTGGCCCGACCAGCAATGTCATGACAGTGTTCTGTCAATACATCTTACTTTCCATGCATGCTTTTGAACGATCCAATCATATATCAGGTATTGTCATCCTCGTCCAACCACATGTCTATATATCTATCCAGGATACACGATGAGTCAAAGTAAGGACAATGCGCGGCTCAAGAGCTACAAAAATAAGGCGCTCAATTCAGATGAGATGAGGAGGAGGAGAGAGGAGGAAGGACTACAGTTGCGCAAACAGAAGAAAGATGAACAGGTGTGCATGAACTTCAATATTTTCGTCATGGATATGTAATATTAAAGGTACTCCTGCTTTTTTTTCTCCCTATGGTGGGCTATTGTCATCGTTGATATCTTGGACTCATTTGTGCAGAAGCACGTCATCCAAGGAAGTTAACCTCAGTCTATCTAATGCCATTGTCGTTACTGTGGCATACTGTTGGGGTAAGTGAAATCATGTTGTACTGTACTTTCCCAGCTCTTCAAGAGGCGAAATGTTGCATCAGTGGAGGAGGATGGAGCACTGGAGGATGATGGAATGGCGGACAGTGGCTATCTGGAGTCCCAGGCCAACAACATGGACGCCCTCACGGTAGGGTGTAGGCGGCTTCACCTACATCACAACAAGCAACCCCTGTGATCATGGAATACAATGCAACACTGATGACAGTTCAAGCCCACTGTACACACACTGTAGTCCTTCTTAGCAACGGCTTCAATAAAATACGAATGGCAGTGGTATCGCCTATGCTTGTATACTGAGTTTGTGACTCATGCAGTTCACCTAGCATCTAGAAAAATTCTGACTGCGCGTTTCACTGCGTCCTGAAGGGTGGGGCGATATCGGAGGACATGACACAGATGATCTTTTCCAGTGCTCCAGAGCAGCAGCTCATTGGCACTCAGCGCTTCCGGAAGCTCCTATCGAAAGGTACTAACAAGACTAACGTTATTCACATCTCAGCAGATGCTTATTTCACCTTTTATTCTTCCTGACAGACACTGCACCTGATGTGTTGGTCAGAGTTATTGATGTAGTGCTGCATGGCTCACTCTGGGCTCACTCTTGGCTCACTCTTGGCTCACTCTTGACATTGTTGCACACAGAACCCAACCCACCGATCGACGAGGTCATCGCCACTCCTGGGGTGGTGGATCGCTTCGTGGAGTTCCTGAAAAGAAGGGAAAACTGCACGTTGCAGGTACTGTTGCTTCAGCTATTGATAGTTTCTGTACAACAAACCGACAACTGGTGTGGTGGTCCTGGTGTTCGATGCCCAGTAAACCCACAGAACCCCAATGGCAGTGGTGTACTTGTAAGCCCCAGCCAGAGCCTTCATTACATGTGTCTGAATTCACTGTGCGATGCTTTGGAAGTGTCAGCTTGAATACCCAAACAGTGCATAACATTCTACAAGAAGAAGGATCCTGAATTGTTGCTAATGTCTGGTGCTAATGGTTGTTTCTCATGTGTTCTGTGTGCATTTGCTATGGTTGCTAGTTCGAGGCTGCATGGGTGCTCACCAACATCGCGTCGGGGACGTCCCACCAGACCAGAGTGGTCATCCAGGCGGGTGCCGTGCCCATCTTCATAGAGATGCTCACCTCAGACTTTGAAGATGTCCAAGAGCAGGTGCGGAGGGGTCCATGAACCTTGTCACCTTGTAACCTTGACTTTGACTAACAGAGTAAATAAATTTACTGAAACTGTCACTGTAACAAAAGAAAAATGTCTCGGTTGATTAACCTGTTGGTTGTGACCGAATGTGATGGCAAAAACAAAAAAGTTACATAATGCAGATTAAGCATGCATTTCTTAGGCTAAATGATGACCTGTCAGTGGGCTAGATGTGTGGAGTGTTGTGGACCTCAGTGAGTTTCTCCCCTCTCTCTCCAGGCTGTGTGGGCCCTGGGGAACATAGCAGGAGACAGCACTGAGTGCCGGGACTACGTGGTGGACTGCAACATCCTGCCCTCCCTGGTGCAGTACGTGGCAGCCACTCTGTGTCTGTTCCTCTCTGTTGTCCTTTTACACTCCTGAAAAAGGGCTTTGTCTTTGTTTGTTTCGTTCTTTTTCGTCGTTCAATGTTTTTTTTAAGTTTGAGTTTAAGCAGTTTCTATGAAACTCAGCTATTCTCACTAAATGTGATAACTTTTTGTTAAGAATAAAAAAGTTAACAACTTTGGAGCAGCAGTAGGTAGAGCGGGTGGACAGAGCAGGTCGTCCGCTAACTGTAGGGTCGGCGGTTCGATCCCCTTGATCCCCCTCCTCCTCCAACTGTCCACACGTCGAACCCCACAAATGTACTGATTGTAAGTCGCTTTGGACAAAAGCGGCTGCTAAATGCCCCTTTACCCTTTGACAACAAAGTAAAATGTGTATTAAGTTATAACACCAACAGCAGCAATATCATTGATAATAACAAACTATCTCCGTGGTGATGTGTCCCAGGTTGTTGGCCAAACAGAATCGCCTGACAATGATGAGGAACGCCGTGTGGGCGCTCTCGAACCTGTGCCGAGGGAAGAACCCGCCACCGGACTTCAGCAAGGTAACGTTACTATGGTTACCGTCATACCCCATCACACGGCTCATGGCTGGCCTGTGGGCGACCTTCTCCCACGCTAGTGAATGAGGTTCAACACCAACTTCTGAGTAATAATCAAGAACATCAATCCATTTTTTGGACACAATTTCATTGTGTCATTAGCTTCTTCCTTCACTGAACGCAGTTTCCTTCTCCTCTGTCTTAACATAGAGATGAATCTTTTGATAAGGCCTACACCACGACGTTAAACCATAAGACCTACATGTAGGTTCAAACACATCACCAGCAATATTACAAACAAAAAAGCTAATCCCCGCCCTGTCCCTCCATCTTCCAGGTGTCGCCGTGTCTCAGTGTGCTGTCATGGCTGCTGTTCGTAAACGACACGGACATCCTGGCTGACGCGTGCTGGGCACTTTCCTACCTGTCCGACGGACCCAACGACAAGATCCAGGCTGTCATCGACTCTGGGGTCTGTCGTAGGCTGGTGGAGTTACTGCTGTGAGAAAACACATACACACACACACATTATTTTGATACTCTGATTCATTCATTCAGAAACGACTTACAGCTAAATGATGAAGTAGTCAATAGAATTCAGTAACCGCCATGTTCTTGTGTTTTGTAGACACTCTGACTACAAGGTGGTGTCTCCTGCATTACGCGCTGTGGGGAACATAGTCACAGGGGATGACCTACAGACACAGGTAGGTGACACCTAATCCTGTCCTGATATGCATCAGTCCCCCGCGACGCCACAAGGCAAACTCTCCTGCCACGCGGTGTGCCCAATATATTGAACATATCGGCAAGTCACATTTTTACTGTGATTAGGTTAGGATTTGCATTGCCTTAAATACTTAACACATTCATGTTCAAGTACAGTACAGAATTAAAGTAAAGTACAGAATGTGAGACATTTTCCATCAATTGTCTTTATGAAATGCTACATTCAAGAAGGTTTCTTAACATATAGGATGGCTTCCCTGTGTGCGTCAGCAATGCACTCATATATTACACATGGTTTCTACTTAAACAACTTGCCAGTAGCACCACAACTTAACAGGTTTTAGTCGCCCTTTCCCTGAAACCATGGAAACCAGTATCTCCATCACTTTCCTGCACAGTGATTCTTCAAATCCAGGGTTCTCAAACAGAGTATTTCATGGTGTATGTGTGTGTGTGTGGGGGTGTGTGCTTATCGTTGTGCATTATGCAGGTGATCTTGAACTGTTCAGCTCTTCAGTCCCTGCTCCATCTCCTCAGCAGCACCAAGGAGTCCATCAAGAAGGAGGCTTGCTGGACCATCTCCAACGTCACAGCAGGGAACCGAGCACAGATCCAGGTTGGACACCACCTTTTTTGATCCGCGGTCTCAGAAAATTCTGGAACCCTGGGAAAATATATGGAAACTAAAATCAGTGTCCCAGTGAGGTAGTTATTTGTTACTGGCATCTTGTCTCTTTGTTTAAAACGAACATAAAATAATGTAGTGGCTTAATAGTTTATAAGCCATCAATCTCCCACAAATCCTCAAGTAATGTCAAAACAAGTAATGTCACAAGTAATAAAAAAAAAACAAGTAATGTCCCGTTGTTGCTTCCCAGTGTCTAAACCGTGGCTCTCTCTCTGGTTGTGTGCAGCTGGTGATCGATGCAGGACTGATGTGCCCCCTCATCGCCATCCTGCAGGTGGCAGAGTTTCGGACACGCAAGGAGGCGGCTTGGGCCATCACCAACGCTACCTCAGGGGGCTCCGCTGAGCAGATCAGGTCCGTCCAACCTGTTCCTATGACAACATGAAAAGAAATCTGGTTCAGGTGACCCTGGTTGTAGTTGAGTCCCCTGAATAAATCTCATATGTTACTCTGGTTTTGCATTTAGCTCTAAGGCAAAATTAACTTAGTTAACATATAATGTTGATATATAATAATGTGGTTAATAACTCAGGGTTAAGGTTTCTTGTTTGCCTATTAACTGTACTGTGGGGCGGCAGTAGCTCAGTGGGTAGAGCGGGTGGACAGAGCGGGTCGTCCACTCACCGTAGGGTCGGCGGTTCGATCCCCTTGATCCCCCTCCTCCTCAAACTGCCCACATGTCAAACCCCACAAATGTACTGATTGTAAGTCGCTTTGGACAAAAGCGTCTGCTAAATGCCCCCTTTACCCTTTACATGTATTCAATGGCTCATTAGGTAAATCCATTCCAATCTTGCATCTGTGAGACCTTGGGAACAACAGCTGTCCTCTTTCATCGTCCCCTGCAGGCACCTGGTGGACCTGGGCTGCATCGGCCCCCTGTGTGACCTGCTGACACTCATGGACTCCAAGATAGTGCAGGTGGCCTTGAACGGCCTGGAGAACATCCTGCGCCTGGGGGATCTGGAGGCCAAGAAAGCAGGGGGCATCAACCCCTACTGCGCCCTCATCGAGGAGGCTTATGGTGGGCCGATGGAAACACTCTCTCACACACACACACACACACACACACACACACACACACACACGCGCACACATCATATAGTTTATTTTACAGACTATGTCCATACTAACACTCCTATTGCAATGAATATTTTCTGGACCAGCAAAATTAGGTTTTACGTTATATTATTATGTTAGGATAGTCCTGTGGTTGTTAACCACTCCCAGTGTCTACCTGTAGGCATTCTTCAGCAAGAGGGTAACCCATTCCTTAATGACATGTATCTAAAAAAGTATCTAAACGTATGTCGCTGTGGATAAAATACTATATCGTAACAGTAGACGGTTACTTTCAACAAGACATTGATGAGTCACCCTGCCTTGAGGTGCACTAATTGCACGAACTTTTGTGTACCCGAAACCTGAAGATGACATCCAACCGATGTCATCCAACCGTATTAACACGTTACCTCTCTCCCCCTCCATCTCACTCTCTCGCCCCCCAGGCCTGGACAAGCTGGACTTCCTGCAGCACCACGAGAACAAGGAGATCTACCAGAAGGCGTTTGACCTGAACGAGCGCTACTTCAGCCCGGACGACGAGGACCCGGCGCTGGCCCCCGGCGTGGACGTGCAGCAGCAGCAGTTCCTCTTCCAGCAGTGTGAGGGCCCCGTGGAGGGCTTCCAGCTATAATGCGCCTCCTTCTCCTCCTCCTCTCCGCCATCCATCGTCTTCATCACCTCAGTGCTTCTCCACGTCCTAGTCCCCACAGCTGGGGGAGAATCGTCACCCCTCCCCACAATTCCCCAGAAAGATTCTTCCAATTCTGGTTATTTAAGGTGCAGTACTGCACACCCAATATACCCCTCGCAGCCCCCCCCCACCCTCGGTGGGTCTCTGCTGTTAGTTCGCGCTACTTTGCAAAAGGAAACATGTCGTGTTTTGCGCCAACCCTCCTCCACTTTAACCTCTTAACGACCCCACTCCCCTTACTCTCTGAACAGACTCTCCTGTGGTTTCTGCCAGTGGTCTTCATTTCCAGATTGGTTGAGGATTTCTCTCCCGGTGAAGAGGGATTTGGCAATAACCGCTTG
>OMKQ01100460.1:0-15209 GCA_900302335.1 Phycis phycis
ATGGTGTCCTCTGGACGTAAGCAACGCACACACACACACATATGCACACACAGGCACACGCAGGTACACACTCACACACACATGCACACGTACGCATACACGCACACACAGACATACATGCACAGGCGTGCACCCTCACACACACACACACACACACACACACACACACACACACACACACACACACACACACACACACACACACACACACACACGCACATGCAGACACACACGCACACGCACACAGGTTATCTACTAATCTACTTTTAGGACATGGATATGACCATATAAACAAACACTTGCTGATGAATCATTGATTGAAATGGTAGTCTCCATGGATTACCGTTGTTGCAGAGGGTTTGGTAGCAGGGAAGGTGTTTGCTGAGGTTCAGAAGGGTTCTGAAGGGTTCTGAAGGGTTCTGTCCGTGTGTCCTGGGTGTGTTCCAGTGCTGGACGTGCAGTTCGCCGTGCCGGTCATCATGGGGGCCAACATTGGCACATCGGTGACCAACACCATCGTGGCCATGATGCAGGCGGGGGACCGGGAAGAGTTCCGCAGGTAAAGTCCAGGGCTGGGGAACCCCACCACCACAACCCTCCCCCACCCCAAGGTGGTGAACCCCCATGCCCAAAGGTGGTGAACCCCCATACCACAAGGTTGGGAACCCCCCACCCCGTGATGCAACCCACAGAAAGCTTGCTTCTGATTGGTGTAAGCTCTAGAGGAGATCCTCCAGCAGGCCATCAGGTCTCTCACGCTGAGCGGGTGTTTCTGCTTGCAGGGCGTTTGCTGGTGCCACGGTCCACGACTTCTTCAACTGGCTGTCGGTGCTGGTGCTGCTGCCCCTGGAGGTTGCCACCGGGGCTCTGTTAAAACTCACCGAGCTTGTGATCGATTCCTTCAACATCCAGGGCGGGGAGAATGCCCCGGACCTGCTCAACGTCATCACCGACCCTCTCACCAGTGCCATCATCGAGGTAAGCAGGGGGAACCGCTACCGATCTTCCCCTGATATCGCTGAGCACACTCTGAGCACACCAGAACTGCTAGTCCTAATGAGAGGATCTCCAGTTCTGGTGCTCAGTGTTTTCAAAAGTGTACAGTGGTTTGGTCTCACAGACACACAATCCTCCTTTTGAGTCCGGAGAATACGGAACTGAAGAACCATGGCCAAAGAGTGATGTGTTCTCCTCTGTTCTCGCACTCTCTTCTGTTCTCCCCGCTCTCCTCTGTTCTCCCTGCTCTCCTCTGTTCTCCTCGCTCTCCTCCGCTCCTCAGCTGGACAAATCTGTGATCAGTGGCATCGCCACCGGAAGCGAAGAGGCGAGGAACAAGAGTCTGATCAAAGTTTGGTGCAAAACCCTTAAAAACACGGTGAGTTTCTGCACCTGTAAGATAACAAAGAATGACTCATTAAAAGCAGAATCTTCTCCAAAGCTCTTTCTACTGTTTTACTACTGCAAAGCTTTGGGTTGAGACTTATTAATGGTCCACTGGTAGTTCCCCTCTCGTCCTTATGCAATACATCATTTTGTATTGTTATCAGTGTTGTTATTCTGCATATTTTACTGCAGACCAAATTGAACGAAACAGTGCAGGAGTGCCCTGCTACCGCCATCTGCTGGATAGAAGGAAACAAAACCTGGACCGAGCAGACCTTCTCAGAAACCATCAACCTGGAGAAATGTAAGTCAACCCCCTCACACCCCAGAGCCCTGCAGCTAGCCTGCCCTGTGGAGGAGCCTATCCTCCGGAGCTCCAGGGAACCCGATAGGTGCTCCCGACCCACAACAATGACTCCCTGTCAGCCGGGCTAGTGACTCAGCACGGCCCCCCTCTCTACCTGTTCAATGGCTCCATTCAGCCTGAGACCTGCAGCCCTCTCATGGCCCACCGCTCCCCCGCTCCTTCACCCAATTAAAATACTTCTGGGCTCAGCTGTCCAAATGCCAAACATAGCGAGGAAATGTGCCATCACCCCTGTTTGTTTCAGAAGGCGCCGGGATCCTCAAACATACATCTCACTACTCTAATAAAAAAAACGAATGAGTTCCCTTCCTTTATTGGTTTAGCCGGGAAGGATTACAACTATCTTTATGGAGGTGACCTAGAGAGGAGAGAGAGAGAGAGAGAGAGAGAGAGAGAGAGAGAGAGACAGAGAGAGCGAGAGAGAGAGAGAGCAGTTTAATGATGAGTGTGTCTCAACCGTCCCGTTACAGGCAGCCATATCTTTGCATACACCAACCTCCCAGACCTGGCGGTGGGCCTGATACTGCTGGGCATGTCCCTGCTGGTCCTCTGCTCCTGCCTGATCCTCATCGTCAAGCTTCTCAACTCCATGCTGAAGGGCCAGGTGGCTGTGGTCATCAAGAGTGTGCTGAACACAGGTAGGCTCCCCACCCCCGGGGCCGCACGGGACGTCCTGTTTGATAGTCAGCGCTTCCTCTGCTGTGGTTGCGCTTGATGAGCAATACAGGAAGAGCCTCTCTGTCACTTCCAGGTCACCTTCAGGTCACAGTCCTGTCATGTGATTGGATGAGCACAGGCACAAGACCTTAACAATGTCAAACCGAAATAATAAATTGAATGCTTGTTTATATATCATGCGTCTGTGCTGTATTATACTGTATATGAACTATACTCAATTATTGTTATTCTTCTTATTATACCGTCTATTCAACAATTAGCGGGTCTTATTTTCCGTTAATGTCCAGCCATCCTAACTTTTTCACTGATTGTGCCAAGAGGGAGGGGCCTAAAGTTCCAACCAACAGGAACACAACACTCAATAATTCCTTTACTGTGTGTTTGGTGTAGACTTCCCCTTCCCCTTCGGCTGGGTCACAGGCTACATCGCCATGCTGGTGGGAGCAGGAATGACGTTTATTGTTCAGAGCAGTTCGGTGTTCACCTCCGCCATCACACCCCTCGTTGGTAAGAAGCTCCTCATGGCTGCTGCGTCTCAGAGCCCTGCATGCTGAGGTGAGCTCTCAGCCCATGGCTTAGTCTCACCACACCCTTCTCTTGGTCAGGCATCGGGGTCATCAGCCTGGAGCGCGCCTACCCTCTAACGCTGGGCTCTAACATTGGCACCACCACCACCGCCATCCTCGCCGCGATGGCAAGCCCCGGGGAAACACTGCCCAAGTCCCTGCAGGTCAGAACGCAAGAGACCAACCAGTCCATTCGGCAGAACCAAACAAGTCCCAAGTTCTTACCGTGCTGCTCTCTGTGTCCCTCCATCCAGATCGCATTGTGTCATTTCTTCTTCAACATCATGGGGATCATGCTGTGGTACCCCATCCCATTCACCAGGCTGCCCATCCGGCTGGCCCGGGGCCTGGGCAACCACACGGCCAAGTACCGCTGGTTCGCCGCGTTCTACCTCTTCCTGTGCTTCCTCATCATGCCCCTGACGGTCTTCGGCCTGTCGCTGGCCGGCTGGCAAGTGCTGGTGGGCGTGGGCGTGCCGGTGGTATTGCTTATCATATTCATCATCGTGGTCAACGTGATGCAGAAGCACTGGCCGCGGTTCCTGCCCAGTTTCCTGCGGTCCTGGGACTTCCTGCCGCGGCCCCTGCACTCCATGGCCCCCTGGGACCGGCTGGTGACCTCGTGCATGAGGGTCTGTGGGAGGCACTGCTGCTGCTGCTGCAAGCGTTGCAAGTGCTGCCGCTCCTGCAACAATGCTGGTGGCGATGAGGAGATCGGCAACAAGACAAAGAGTCTGGAGGGCCGCGACAACCCGGCCATGGACCGAGACCATGACCACCAGGATGGGTCCAAGCTGAAGGCCACCGAGCTCTAACAGCCTGCCCGGCAGCACGTGGCGTGTGAGATGATTCCGTGTTTGATCAAACCATCATGTGATTATTCAACGTTTCAGGCACGTGGACCATGTCAGCGTGCACTGTGATACGAACTGTCAAGTCTTCCCACTAAGAGCCTGGCTGAGGCGGGACAGGGGGACAATGCGTCAACATTTGGCGGCGTTCTCCTATCCCATGGCGTTGTCTTCGGACGGTGCCGCCGCCTGTCCCGTGCACAACTATGTTTCATGTGAAACACCACCTAGCAGAGTAATGATTCACTGAGCTATCTAATGCCGTCAGGTTGGGATTCCCATGACTTGTTATTTTTTTTGTGTGATGCTATTTACTGTAAACCTTTATTGCAGATGATATGAACAAATGTGTAAATTTCAAGTATTTGTTATTTCTCAGTATTTAAGACCAATGGATATTTGTAAATAAATAAATTATTCAAGAAGTTATTTCCATGGTTGGTTGCAGTGCTTGGGAGGGAGGCTGTGAGAGGAGCTCTCTGCGAGTCATTCTTACAGATTGTTTTCTAATGGTTATTGGATTCTCCACTAATGAGAAGTTTGCCCTATAGGAACCCCTACGATGAGCTGGAATAGAAATAGTGATTCATATTCAATGAGGACCCAGAGGTCCATGGACCATAGCATGGGACAAACATAATCACTGGCCTGTTTCAGAAACCCACACAGGTCTTGTTTCTATATCACTATAAGCTGACCTAGATTGTAACTAGGGCCTCCCACCCTAACCACACCGAGCTATTCTCCAAGTTAACGTAGCTCAACTTTACAGCACTATACCAACTATACCTAGCGATTTTCAAGTTGATTACTTCATCTGAACCTAAACTTTCCCTTGCCCAATGCATCATGAGAGAAGGAGTCCGTCCGGGCTGCTGCAGACAGGTAAGGTGAAAGGTCTTCTGGATGGTGACATGGCAAGGGGGAGGGGTTTCTGTCTGACCTCCAGACCAAAGGTGGGGGTCTGGAAATACATAGCACACTTTCCCTTCGTGTGGAACACCCCGTGGTGCTATCTGCTGGAGGTTTATCTACAGGACACAGGATACACAGCCTCCTCCCCTTTATGACTTTATTTTTCCCCACAGCAGGAGACTTATCTGGTTTGATATTAAGGTGCACATTGAACATTGAACTAGGTGGAGTCCCGGAGGAGCAACGTTCTGAGAGCATGTCAAACAGCCACTTATCAGCGCAGCCTGTGGTCTCCCCACAGCCTCACAGCCGGGAGGTGAGACCCGACTGAATGAGGGGTCCTCCTCAGATGAACGGCCGCAGCATTACTGGCCCGTCCAGAGATGAATGCTGCGGTGTGTGTGAGAATAACGTGCTTCACCATCCACATGTGAATCAACGCGGTGAAACCCGTGCCTCAGTCCCTGCAGACATGCCGGTGATACGCTAAGACCACATAGTGTCTGACTTCTAAACTCTAGAATGAATATCATGTGAATCCAGGACTAAATCTCTCTCTCGCTGTGCGTGTCCTCGGAAAAGCTCTCCCAGAGAGGAATAAGGCCCGGGTGCTTCGTTGGGTTATCTTTGGGCCAATCTGGATAATATTTGTTCAATTTCCTGGTCGTGACGATGCAGCACTCTGAGCTAAACCACAGGCACGGTCTGGCAGGCTGTGGAGCACAGGCTACCAGCAGCCATGAGAGTTAACAAAGCGGCAGGAAGTGTGGTTGGTGAACACAAACACACATATCGACTGAGCATTGTTTATCAGACACCTGGGAGGACAATAGCTGGTGAGTCTATCATGGGTAATTGTTAACAATAACCCACGGAATGCTCTGAGGAAACATCTAATCAATGGCTGAAAAAAAAACGCAGATTGATTTCTTGGGTGGCCAGGAGCAGGGAAAGTATTACTTTACCTCTCATCAAACCACGTGGGCTCCAGGAAAACGTGCTGGCACCACAGAGACACTTAGGTTTCAGGATCCGTTCCCCTCCCTCCAGTACATTTAGATGTTCTGTCTCTCCGGCAGCCTGGGGATGAATAAGATGCATACCTGCTGGCTCGGAGGATGGTTTAAGTAGTTCCTACTGAGGCTGAAATTAAATGAAGTAAACCCACGATACTGGGTGTGTCTGCGGGGTTCTGGCTACTGGCTCAGCACTAGGGCTTTTACTTTGAAGCACAGCATCTACCCCAGAGCAAGCATGGCATTTGAACTAAAGTAGATACAGTTTTTATGTTGTTACTTAGTGGTCGGGGACCGGCTCGGAATGAGCCATGGCTCTGATGTGTCTCCTTCTGTGGCTTATATCTGAGTTTTAATGAGCCCCTATTTTACTGCAAAGTGTGTTGATTCACCATGAAGCCACTTCAAAATCTACCCTGGTGGACCACCCAGAAGCAAAATGGATTGGTCTCCACATATCAGTAGGTTAGGTCGAGAGGGTCATGGATGTAGCAAGAAGAATAACAACATGACAAGAATAACCCAACAACAAGGACAATAAATATCCAAAACAGGAAACCTAAACGGATATCCCTCTGCCAGAAGTCCCGCCCTCTGCCTCACCGCTAAACCATGTAACTGAAATTCTGCCCTCTCTTCCCTCTAAAACCATATACTGTAACTGAAAGTCCCGCCCTCTCCCTCACCGCTAAACCTTGTAACTGAAAGTCCCGCCCTCTCTTGCCTCTAAAACCATACTGAAAGTCCCGCCCTCTCCCTTGTCGCTAAACCATGTAACTGAAAGTCCTGCCCTCTCTTGCCGCTAAACCATATGACTGAAAGTCCCGCCCTCTCCCTCGCCACTAGCAGTAGTTCAGTAGGTAGAGCAGGTGGACAGAGCGGGTCGTCCACTAACCATAGGGTCGGCGGTTCAATCCCCTTGCTCCCCCTCCTCCAACTGTTCACATGTCGAACCCCACAGATGTACTGATTGTAAGTCGTTTTGGACAAAAGTGTCTGCTAAATGCCCCTTTACCCTTTACTAAACCATGTAACTGAAAGTCCCACCTCGTCTTGCCGCTAAACCATATATCGGTAACTGAAAGTCCCGCCCTCTCTTGCCTCTAAAACCATGTAACTGAAAGTCCCGCCCTCTCATCATCCTTCGATAGTACAATGTAGGTGGATGTGTTTGTATGTTTGCATGGAAACCAGATACAATCATATTCAAAACGAAGATAGGAAGAATTAAGTACCTGATTCACTCATCAACATTTAAAGGTGTATCTGTTTGTATGCTGATAACTGGAGATGGTATGTTTCTGTGGGAACTCAAGAGAGAGAGAGTGAGAGAGTGTGCGTGAGAGAGAGAGAGAGAGTGTGTGCAAGAGAGAGAGTGTGCATCAGAGAGAGAGAGAGAGAGAGAGAGAGAGAGAGAGAGAGAGAGACTTGTGGCTACCTTGTGGCAACAAATATCATAAAAGTTGAATATGCAGTGTATCCAGCATTAGCGTTATTGTTCCTCAAGGTCAAGTGAAAATGTAACGAAACATACAAATAGACTGACATAAAGTAATGCAGTTTTCATTCGGAACGTTTAATGGGCCAAGCAGGATGGCACAGAAACAACGCCAGACTTGTTCATGGACACGTCTCAGGAGACAACAGGAAAAGTGAGGCAGTGTTTTCAGTGGATTAGGGCATGACAGAGAGAGATCATTTACTATTAGTGTCCTAAAATACAGCAGGCTCATCTCAACAAACTGCTATTACCAGTCCAACCTCCTCATTTAACTAATAATAGCTTTACAACTGGAAGACAGAAACACACGGCTGTCATCACAACAACATGAAAGCACGGGCTGCATTCTGCTGCCTGGATCCCCAGAGACAGCAGAGAGGGGAGAGACGAGGACCTCACAGAGTGTTCTTCACTCCCTAGCGCACTACAGCCTCTCAGCGCCCAGTGACCTTGGCTCATGACTGGTCTGTCTTATCTGCAGCGTCACAAGGATTCAGCCGCTGGGTGACTGAATAAATAGTAAGCAGGCAGCGCAGAGCTGACCTTAGTGACAGCCTGCTGAAGCTGACAGGTAGTCCGAGGTAGTATTACATTTATCTTCTGTGTGTGACTGATAGAGATAGCAGGGCCCAGAATAGATCACCTATTAGGACGCAACCTTCTGACCATCTAATCCATCACTGACTCCAGCTAGTCCGGGTGGGCATACCTCTGAACAGTAAACAGCGGTTAGATTCCTTCAATGGAAAGAATCTCTCCCTGCCCATGGAGCTGTCGTCAGTGTCTGCCCTGGCCACGCCTTCACAGCCTGGCCGCTCAAAAACCACAATGCGCCTCAGTGGAATAAAGTAGAGGAAAAATCTTTATCTTTGTAATCTTTATCAGGACAGCAACACATTACAAAGCATTGCTACACGTCCACCCTCATGTGTCAGGGGACTCTGGACACTCGCAAGGTGTGTGCCCCAGGAGCACCCCGCGGCCACTCACACACTACATGTATGTTCTGCTCGAGTCACAGGACGCCGTGCAGCAGTGTAGTGACGTAGACACACAGAAGCACCCCCGACACGCTGAACACCACCTCAGCTGTCCCACGCAGTGCCAGGATCCGGTCTTCTCTGGGCCCGGCCGGCTCCAGGGTCCAGTCGGGGGCGGGTCCCGCGGGGTCATCGTGTTGCGGTCTGCCGCGGCCCCTCCTTCCCTCCCGCGGCCTCATGTGGTCATCTGAGGAGCGACATGGTCACATGATGCACTACTGCTGATGGGATCAGGGTAATCATACACTCATACAAACAAGGAGGTGCATGAGAGGGGATCAAATCAGTGTGGCTGGTGCTCCCATGTCTTGGGACATCCCACCACCTTGTGGCCGTTGGGAGTAATGACTCAGGAGGGCTTGGAGGCCAGCCTCTGTGTGGCCTGCTTCAGTTCATTTAGATATGACGATTGGAGATAATCACAGACTTTCAGACTGGGGGTTAGTGTTTTAGTATTCAGGGACCCACCGAGTACCGCTTGAATTGGCATCACCATGGCAACCGCTATGAGGCTGAGCAGTGTGACGTACGTCTGAAAACAAACACAGAGGAGGACTTCAAGTAGGCGTCCGTGGAGCCCCCAGTATTTCTTCATTGGCTGGTTTCTCTCCACGTACATGTGTACTGCACTAGCGTTCTTTAACTTTAACATAGAGCCTATATTATTAGATACATCTCCACTAACAATGTTGATGTGACAGGAGTTAAGAGGAGAGCGGTTCCTACCAGACAGATCTTGGCCGGGTTCTGAGCCATCCTCTTCCAGGCTTGGTCCAGCCACAGCCTCAGCAGAGCTAGAGAACAAGGAGTTATGGTTCCCTCAGCTTCCATCTCCACACATCTATGGACCACAATCATGCAGTAAGAGAACTCAGAAGCCTTTTAGATACAGGTAATTCAGGAGCAGGCAGGGGTTTGACAGATGCACATGAGAAGCAGCTCTATCGTTCGCTCACTATTCAGGTTTAGTTGGAATTACCGTCGCAGGATCCTCTCCAGCAGAACGTCGAGCTGATGGTGAGCAGAAACGTTGAACTGTCTCCTGATACTGGGGGGCAGGAGATGTCCATCCTGAGCCATGGCCACCAGGCTGAAGCACGCCTACAGAAGGGTTTATAGAAACACTTCAGCACAAAGATCTTCATTGGGCTTTCTATCAAACTGAGACCTGGGAAGGGACTAAACAATAAAACTAGAACTCTGTTGTTTCCATTAAGCTGGCGGAAGGTTAGTGGAGGTCATCATTGCCGGGACAACGGGAGATGTTGAGGTCACCTGAGGACTTCCTGCTGAAGCTGCCCGGCTGTACATGGATATGGCCTGGCCAATCAGAAATGAGGAGTCCTCCCCGCTGCTCGCAACATTATAGTAGTAGTAATCTCCCATCTTCAGCATACCTGCAACCAAAGAACAGGAAGCTAGTGTGGTAGAGCTAAAACAATAGCACAGGGAGCTAGCTGAACAGAGCTATGGCACAGGAGGCCAGTCCAGTAGAGGTAAAACAGAGGATGCTAGTAAAACAGAGCTATAAACAATAAAAAAAGAGAGCTAAAGCAATATCACAGCATGTTAGTTCACTCGTGCTAAAACATAGCAGAGGATACTAGTTCACTAGTGCTAAAACATATGATGATATGCTAGTCAGAATTGCTCAAACAATATCATAAGTAGCTAAAGCAACATCAGAAGGTGTTAGTTCAGTAGGGCTGAAGCTTCAAGATTCAAGATTCCAACATTGTAAGATCCCATAATACAAGTATAAGAGAGTACAATTCTTGGCATTTGGCACAGTGACGTCATCAGGAGCCTACCTGAGTGATGGGGGTCATAGTTCAAGACTGAATAGTTTGTGTATCTCCACTGACACTCTGGGGTGAACTTCATCTCCTATAACACAGAGAGGAGATATTAAAATACACCTCTTTGGTTCGTATTTCAAGTATATATATCAGAGCTTGATGTTCCCCATCATATCCATATTTCAATATTGAAATGCATATAAACTGATATCGTGGCTACATACCTCACAGAGGTGGGCGGAGTTGGCCTGGGCCAATCCGAGCCCGGTCTCTGCTGCTAAGATGTAACCAATGAGAGCCTCAGCCCTGGGAGGGGTGAAGGTAACAGCATGGTGAGAAGAACAGCCGCTGAGAGGCAGACTCATCCATAATGAAGGACTTCTTACCGGGAGCCTCGGAGATATGCTCTCAGAGCCTTTTTCAGCATATAGCCAAGGTACCCGTTCCTCTCTGTTACCTTCTTCAGCTTTCTGCATCACATGGAGGACACACATTCAGCTCAACGCTGTCAGCCTGTTTTCAGACAGCTTCAGATGTGGCACACTTGACACAGACAGTGTCTGAAGTCACATGGCTCAGGGGTTTGGGTCGGTGTGTAGGAGACACCAAACAGCACCACCAGAGGCTGCGACTCTGAGACATGCAGATTTGCATGTCCTTGAATCAGCCACTGACAGTGAAACTAAGTGCTCCTTTGCTGCCGGCCTGGTTACCCTCCTAGCTAACAGTAATGTGGTTCTCTTGACACCACATGTGGTGGGGCTCGAACCAGCAACCCCAGGTTGGGAAGGCAAACGCAGTAGCTGCTCAGTCGAAAGACCCCAGACATTCAACCGGCAGGAAACTCTTCCCTCCATTACATACATATCGCGTACTTATTCCTTTAGTTTGCCTCTAGTTTGCCTCTAGTTTTTAGCCTTTTGCCTTTAGTTTGCCTCCATATTTCTGTTCATTTTCTGTAATTTGCCGATGTAACACTCGCTCACAGGATGAATAAAGAGTTACTTTACAGAATCTTCTCCTCTCCAAGGATTCTCACCTCACAGCGAGCTCCGGGTCGCGGGCCACACCCTCCAGCGTGCCCGTGGCCAGGTACCAGGCCACAGCCACCGCGGCCGCGCCATGTCCTGAGCGCGACGCATTTCTGAAACACTGGAAGGCTGCGGTCTGGGGGGATGGGGCAGGGTCAGACATTCCATTATCACCTCCCTGTCCCAGGCCACCTGTGGCACTTTCTAGACATCGGCTGAATGGCCGCTGACTGGTGATCTCGAACCTGGTTCTTGCGCAGGTCCTCTGGGTGCTGTCCCTTCAGGTGGTACAGCCCCAGGTTGTACTCTGCGTCACTGCTCCCATTTAGCGCGGCACGCTGGAAGTACCCGATTGCCATGCTGGCGTTCCTGACGACAGAGGAGTAGTACCAGCCCATGGCGTTCAGGGCCTCCACAGACCCCTGGAGAGGTACACCACAGTTACCCCACAGTTACACCAGATACATCAGAGATACTTCACCAGATACTTCACCAGAGGAAGACAAAGCGTGCTGCTACTAACCATTTCTATCGCTTTCTCCAGGAGGATCACAGATTCTGTCAGGTTTTTCTGGACTCCCTGGCCCTAGAAGAACATTTAGTTGTTGTTACTTATTGTTGTCATTTTCAGATACTTTTATCCAAAGCGTCTAACAGTTAATTAAGAGTCCTTAAGGAGCAGGTAGGGGCCAGGCATGTTCATGTTCGAGGTATGGCCTCTCTTTCCTGATCCAAGCTGATCAAAGTGTGTGAGTGTATGTGATGGGGTGCCACAGTAGGAGTGCGTTCGGGGTCCACCTTCATCAGCAGGATGGCGTAGTTGTAGATGGCGCCGGCGTCTTTCATGCGCATGGCAATCTTCCTGTACCACCTGACTGCGCTCGTCACGTCCTTGGAGACACCGTTCTGCCCCCAGAAGGACATGGTGGCCAGCTGCTTCTGAAGGTGGCCAGAAGATGAGAGATCAAGTCAGAGGATGCCAGACTAGATGGGAACTATTCATCCCTTTGTAACAAACACGCTGTAAAACACACATCTGTAGCTCAACATGCGTATCAACAGTGCCAGTAACGGTAATAAAAAATACATTGAGAGATCAGCAACAATAAGGAATCTGGAGAGTCCTCAAACTAGTAGTTCTCAAACTGAACATTCAGACAGGTGAAGAGCCCAGGTTGTGAGATCAGACTGGAGGTACCTGGGATTGTACATTGCCACTCTCCGCCTTCAGCTTCAGGAAGTGTATGAGATCGTTCATCCCCTCGTCCATGGCTTTCAGGTGCTCTTGGTTGTCCAGGTAGATGTGTTCCACCATGTGTTGCTTTAGAGAAGAACATGTTAATGCTAACACCATGCTACTATTTTTACCACTCACAGTTAAAGTTAACGCTAACACCATGCTACTATAACTACTCACAATACTATGAGCAAAGAGGACAACACAGAAGCAAAGAATGAAAGAATGAAACACGAAGAAAGACAACACAGAGCGCTGTGGCTCTGTGTGTAGCATACATGGTTCTCGTGGAGTTCGTCGTCATCAGAGATGGTCTGGGTGGCCGCGTTAGCGTAGCAGCTGTAGGCTACCTCCAGGTCCCGAGGGAAGCCGTCCAGGCCCTGGCTGTGTTTGTAGCCCAGGTGCATGAGAGACAGATGGTGGTCCCTCAGCGCCCCCATCAGACTGTACACATGACCCTGGAACCACACAACACTGGGAGATCACATAGAGAACACTGGGAGATCACACAGAGAACACTGTGAGTTCACACGGAGAACACTGGGAGATCACTCGGGGATCACATAGAGATCACTGGCAGATCACATAAAGAACACTGGGAGATCACTGGGAGATCATTGGGGGAACACTGGAGATCACTGGCAGATCACAAAGAAAACTGTGGGTTCACTGGGATATCACGTGGGACACTGGGAGATCACTGGGAGATCAAAGAGAAAGCAAATAAATCATTGACGTATCAGTGATCTCTCTGTGAGGTTTAGGAAGACCATGTGAGGTTCAGGAAGACTGTTTCTACCTTTTCCTGATCAGTAGGGGATCCCAGCCCAGCTAGGTGGACTGTGGCCAGCAGGAGGGGGGCGTGCTGGTTGCCAATGCAACAGGAGGCCTGTAGCAGAGCTCTGAGGCTGGAAGACAATCTGACCTGGGTGTGGTCCACAATTAACATCCTCTTAGCAACATACTCAAACAGGTGGTTCCCCAGGTCCTTCTCTCCCCAGGGTCCTAGTGAGAGAAATATATTCAACACATGTGATTGATGAACAATGTAATGTTAGCTGGCGCACATCTGGGCTCCCCGTTCTCCCCTACACACAGCAGTGCACAGCACTGCGACACTTATAGTGTCTAACGTTTTATGGAGCATTTTTGCATTTACACAGCTAACATTCTTTATGAGTGCACAGACATACTTTATGTGTTTGTATTTGTAAATATCCAATCTGGGATGAATAAAGTTGATCTTATCTCGAGTAGCTTCAGCAAAGCTAGAGGATACCTTCCTTTGAAACTCCCTCCCTGTGTATTAACCCTTGTTTCATGGTCAACAACACATTACATGATGGTTTGATGGTCATCTGCTCCCATTGCTCACCCGAGGTCGGGTCCTCTTCTCGCCTCTGCATGAAGTGGAATAAAGTTCTGAACTCATGCTGCGCTTTCCAAGGCCAGGTTTGGCTACATGTGGGCTTGTGGGATCTCCTCCACAATGTCAGGTAATAAGGTCGACACACACCTAGAATTAAATCATCCAAAGTCAAACAGCACATCTTTTAAAAGGATACATTAATATGAGATACTTATGTGCCTGAAATGTTATGGTTCATATCTGTGGAGCAGCAGTCGAGGAGAGTAAAGTAAAGCAAAGATGACATATATAGTATTTAAAAAGACTTAAGCTTCGTCCAGCACATGATGTTAGCATGTGTGTTCACGGTACTTCGTCAGGCAGTGAAACAGCGTTTGACCTTCCGTTTGCCCCGGGCCTCCCTGGGTCACGGCTCGGAAGAACGCGTGAGTGAATGCCACGACCCGCCGACAGCCCTGGTGCGCGTGGTTCAGCTTTGCTAGCGTGTTCCCCAGGGGGAGAGGGTTATCTACCTATGAGAGCATTCAAACATCAGCTGCCGTGCCAGAGTGGCGACCCTGGGAGGTCCACATGGAGAGAGAGCATCGATGCGTTCTTTCGTAATTCACCTCACCCTGGTCGTTCCAAGGCGATAGAATACGATTGGTCCAAAATATCCGTAGATGCCCGGCAGGTATCGGCTTCCTCCAATCACAAAATAGCCATCAGTGTCATCGTAGTGGACACTGGTCGCAAACCTGCAAACCTCGCAAACAGAAACAAATGTGTATTATTGATGTGTATGGTGTGTCCTGTGATCAGTCTAATTAGTACAAATGTTACACTTCATTGTTTATTCATTGTCTATTAAGTGTTCATTCTTGATGTTGATCCTCTGGAAAACACTGTACAAACATGGAAAACCTGGTCTCACGTATAAGAATGCGTTCGACTCTGGTTCCTCCACGTCACGTCCAGTTTCACCTGGAAGTGAGAGGAAAGAAGGCATAGCGAGACATAGGGGATAAATCCATTGGTCTGTGAAGTTCCCTGGGCTGCATTACACACTACAGCAGCCTGCAGTCTGCCAGATGACAGCAGCGTGTCAAAGTACCGCTAAAGACACGGACCCTGACCATGCAGGATGGAGAAAATGGGATTCAGGGAGAAAACAAGATTTGGCCGTTAGCCGGATTTAAATGTCCATTTGTGGGCGCTCCTCCCGAGGGCACCTGCGGAGCGTCGTACCTCGGCATGGCGGATGGAGCAGTCAAGTCTGATCCACGTCAGCAGGGGCAGTGAGGTGTGAGCATGGAAGGACTTGTCTTCACCGCTGGTTAACCGGGTCTGAACCACCACCCCCCCTGGAGAGCATTCACACCACGCTTCAGTCCCTCATGAACAGAACACGTCCATCATCCACCCACCACCCAACACACCACAGCTTCAACTCAACATCCCATAATATCCCCACTTC
>OMKQ01100465.1:0-15082 GCA_900302335.1 Phycis phycis
GGCAAGCAGACAAAAGCAGTAGAAGCTGCACACATTCTTTGCGCTTTGGCATGTTTCTCATGTTTGTCTGTGTCAAGGAGACACGTCTCTTCATTATTGTAGTTGTATTGTTACCATATGTCTTGCTTTGTGCATTGAAGTAATGATTAAAAATAAACTCGATGTGTAGTTTCGATATATCCTTCAGCTAAAATCTACCGGCAGAAAGAAATATCGAAAATGCAAACTCCATTGCATTTGTCCAGCAATAAGACTGGGGCGTGGAAGGCAGAACATTCCGGAACTTGGAACAAACATATCGTCAGAAATTTTAAAACAGGTTACACAACATTGGAGCACAATAATAAGGACACGAATCAAGGGTGGGTGCACTCACCGTCTGGATCGTGCACAATGTCGCTTGACACACAGGCGCTCGTAGTCACAGGGTCAGAACAGTACTTCTGGTACGACAGCCACACACTCTCAACACGCAACGGGGAGTCTGACAGGGGTTTGAGGCAAAACCACTTTAAGTACCACGAGTCACATTAATAGGTCCATTATTTGACACACGTGGAGTCCAGGGCAGTCGATCCAGATGCTGCAATGACGGCCTTAATGTTTTGACTGTTGTTACAGAAACATGGGGGGGGAATTGTGTCGTGTACATCAGCTAACTGTGATTGAAAGGCAGAACATTCAGTTTTTCTTCACATCATTCTATTTTCGTTCACCACCTCTCTGCCTCTCTCTTCATACCACCCATCATCCACCCATGGTCACATCCCACCCCCACCCACATTTCAGTGTTGTGCCTGAACGCTATCATTGAACCATAGTTCATGTACTCGTTCATATTTTGGGCAAACGTGAGCTGAATGTACTGTATTACTGCCTGATGAACGTTACTGTGAACGCGTTCATTCTGGTGTCTGTGAACAACAGTTCGCTCTCTCAGTTTAACTTCGTTCAATAGGGTGCCAGATTTCTATAGAGCCTTCAAGGCAAAAACCCAGCCAAAACGCATTGTAAACAGGCCTTAATATGTAGCGCAGGGGTGCCCAACCAGTCGATCGCGGGCTGAGTTGCAGTCGAAGTGTGAAACAGTTCCGAAATGCGTAGTGGCCAAGAGCCGTATCGCAGGGACGTGGCAATGTGAGGGTGCCACAGACAGACAGACAGACAGAGATTTCGTGCTAGATAGATAGATAGATAGATAAATGGCTATATCAGGCAAAATGAAAAAAAAAGATCTCATGCGTTATGTTGTTACAGGCCAGTCCTAGGCCTATCCTACTTGTGCTTGTTCTTTGGACGGCGAGAGAAAAAACCCAGACGCATGTTAAAGAGTCGTGCTCATCTCACGAGGAGGCGTTAATTGGTGGCGCGTGGCATAGGCAGATGAGCAGGCCCGGGGCGCGTTCTCTCCTACCACTCCCACGTAGGGCGATGGCGTTCAGTTCCCGAAACCAGATCTTACCTGATCTGAGGAATGTGGAAATGACCTGTAGGTATCACTGGGCAAGACCACCCACCATGCACACTTCAAAATACATAAATTGCACAATTTTGTGTGTAAATAACCATACATACACTCAGACACAAATGTCCCTTTATTTTCAAAGTGTAGGGAAACAAAGCTTAAACACCAAATAATAATCCCAGTGCCATGTACCAGTACCAGTGTTAACGTGAATATAGGTCACTTTAAAACTACACACAGGTTAAACTACACAAAACTGCATTCTGGGAGAGAGTCATAACAAGCTTAGGCTCATAAGACATAATGGACATGACTGGATATTAGGGGTGTGAATCTTTTGGTATCTCACGATTCGATTCGATTTTGATTCTTGGGGTCACGATTCGATTCAAAATCGATTCTCGATTCAAAACGATTGGTGGGTTGTTGTGGGCCGTTGTTCAACGTCTTTCAACTACGGGTGATTTACATTTACATTTAGGGCATTTAGCAGACGCTTTTATCCAAAGCGACTTACAAAGAGTACATTTATCATCAGAAGGTGAAACATTTCATTGCTGCTAATACAGTAAGAAGTTACCAGAACAAGTTTCAAGCATTTCAAGTGCTAGATTAACCATTGCTAGTGTACAACATCTCTGACTAAGTGCCAAATTACAAAGAGCGATCAAAGTGCCAAATTACAAAGAGTAAAGATTAAAGTGCCAGGACATACAACAAATAAGAGCATGAGGATAGTTATGTTTTTTGCCAATCAGCTTTATATTTTGAATTCAATCAAATTGTATTTATATAGCGCCAATTCATAACAAAAGTTATCTCAAGATACAGTACTTTACAGCAGGTCTAGACCAAAGCTGTTTATGTTGTTATTTACAGAGAGCCAACAAATTCCCACCATGAGCAAGCACTTTTCATTATGGGACAGTGGTAGGGAAAACTTTTAACAGCTGCCTTTTAACCTGGGACAGACCAGGCTCCGGGTGGGGGGGCCTTCTATAGAATAATGATATATGATAATAATAACAATGATACATAGCAACAATAATAACATTAATAACAATAATTATAATTATAATTATAATGATATTCATGATATTACGACTAATTGATTCTAGCAGTCGTAGTTGAGCAGGCACATGGGGTCTGGTTCCACAGCACAGGGGCTTGATAGCTGAAGGCTCTGGCTCCTAATTTGCTTTTAGATATTCTGGGAACCACAAGTAACCCTCCATTGAAGGAGCACAGTGGTCTAGTGGGATAGTACAGGGAGCCAGTGTACAGAAGCTCATATGGGAGTAATATGATCTCTTTTCCTGGTTCCTGTCAGAACACGAGCAGCAGCATTCTGGATCAGCTGTAAAGTCTTTAGCGATTAATTGGAACAGCCTGATAATAGGGATTTGCAGTAGTCCAGCCAAGTTGTAACAAATTCATGGACACATTTTTCAGCATCATTTTGAGACAGGTTGTGCTTTGTGTTTGCAATGTTATGTAGGTGAAAGAAGTCTTGGAAATTTCATATTTCACCTGAAGGACTTATCCTGATTAAAGATGACTCCCAGATTTCTTACGGTGGTGCTGGAGGCCACGACAATGCCATCCAGAGAGACTATAAGTGTAGTTAATGTGCGCTGGGGGTGTTCAGGTCCAAGCTTAATTAAATGATTAGTTTCATCAGGCTTCATTGATAGATATAGTTGTTTGTCATCAGCACAACAATGAAAATATATGGCGTGTTTCCTAATAATACTAAAGGAAGCATATATAAGGTGAATAAAATCGGTCCAAGCACAGCACCTTGTGGATTCAATATTGACATGTAGAAACTGAAATCTATCCAATAGTTAAGACTTAAACCAGCTCAGTGCGGTTCCTTTAATACCAAGTAAATGTTTCAGCCTCTGTAACAAGATCTGATCAATGGTGTCGAATGCAGCACTAAGATCTAAGATGTAGGAGAGAAGGGCAGGTTAGGTCTATAGTTCGCTAGAACCTCTGCATCAAGCGTAGGCTTTTTGAGGTTTGATTAGCTGTTTGAAAATGACTGTGGTACATAGCCTGTTAGTAAAGACAGATTAATCATATCAAGTAAAGAAGTGCTGATTAACGGTAAAACTTCTTTCAGCAGCTTAGTGGGTATGGGGTCCAAGAGACAGGTGGATGGCTTAGATGAGGAAATCATAGAGGTTAGTAGGTGAATGTCAACAGGAGAAAAACTATCCAAATACATACAGTTCAAAGCCGTCCGCCTGGAGATACAGTTCTGTCTAATGTGACTGAAGAACGGTCGGTACTGGTAGAGGGCCGGAGGTGCTGAATTTTGTCTCTAGTACTTTTTCATTAAAGAAGCTCATGAAGTCGCCACTACTGAGAGCTATAGGAATACATAGCTCAATAGAGCTGTGACTCTCTGTCAGTCCGGCTACAGTGCTGAAAAGAAACCTGGGGTTGTTCTTATTTCCCTCTATTAATGATGAGTAATAGGCTGCTCTGGCATTTCTGAGAGCTTTCCTCTATGTTCTCATCTAGCCAGACTAGATGAGCTTCTTCCAGGTCCATGGTGCTCCATGGTAGGGCCAGCCTCCTGCCACCTCTTATCCTCCTCCTCATGGGTGCAACAGAGTCAAGTGTAATTCGCAGTGAGCTTGCAGTACCATCAACAAGATTATCAAATTGTGTGGACGTGAGTTAGCAAGGTCGTCAGTTGCATCCAGGTCTAATTATCTTATTTAGTTTTACTATTGCAGTGGTGATTTCAATATTTACTAGGTTCCAATGACTAACTCCTGTTCTGTTTATTTTTTACTTACACAATGTCTGACTGTGTCGGGGCGCACATTAGAACTGTTCTATGGAAGTGCAGAGAAGTGCGTAGGACTGTGACTCTGCTTCCCGGTCCCAACCCAATTGTCAGGATGGAGGTGAAATAAATTCAGTCAGGTTTTTGGCTATGAGATCGGCTCCTTCCAAAGTAGGATGATTGCTGTCTCTCCTAATCAGACCAGGTCTTCCCCAGAATGTCGGCCAGTGATCTACAAAGCCCACATCATTATCGGGACACCACCTCGCCAGCCAGAGATTAAAAGATGACATGCGGCTATATATGACATCGCTGGCTAGATTGGGCAGGGGGCCAGAGAAAACTATGGAGTCCGACATCGTCTTAGCAAATGTACTCACCGACTCAACATTCATTTTAGTGACCTCCAACTGACGCAGTCGGGAGTCATTACCGCTGACGTGAATTATAAACTTACTGTATTTACAGTTAGCTTTAGCCAGCAGTTTCAAATGGGATTCGATGTCGCCCGCTCTGGCCCCACGAATGGCCGTGACTACGGTCGCTGGTGTTGGCGCGTCTTTAGGATGGGGAAGCTTCACATCGTCTGACTGTAGAGCTGCCAATGCCCAGAGTTGGTTCCTCGGTTTGTTCCCGAGCCTCAACGGGTGTGTTGCTGATGAAGTGGTTGATGGTGATCGGTGGGCTTTGGTTTAGGGCTGTGCCTCCTTCATACAGTTACCCAACCATGCTGATTCTCTGGCTGCTCGGGAGCTGCCAGGAGACGGCTAGCCGCAGCTGCACCACGTTAGCCCACACCGGCTACGGGGGGCCGGCTGACTACAGTAGCTAATGTTGGAGTTTCGGAAGTGTGGAGCTGCACTTCCAGGATGCTAACCCTCGCCTCCAACATTGTCAATAAACTGCATTCATCACATGTACCATTAGCACTAAAGGAGGCAGATGAATAACGAATCTGACATGATTAGTTATTCATCTGCCTAATGTGACATCTGACACACCGAGCAAGAGAGAGCAAGAGGGGAAGAGGAAGAAGCCATGACGACCAAGCCAAACTGCTAAGCTAGACAACGAGAGTGAGACAGCGAGACTACTAGTAGAACTAGTCAGGCCCACCTTTGCCAAAAATGTGTAGAAATATGGCGATGGCTTTCCAATCATAAGATGTCCAACATTGTTCAAGTGTGTTTTTGGATTTGTGATAATACAAGCACAGTTATTCATCATGCTCTGAGTCACTGAGCTCCTTTCATTTTGTGCTTTTTACTTAGCTCTGTTATGCAGAGGCCATTCTCTATATACCCAGTAGTGTAGTTGTTCCCGAGGTCCACAGCCGGGGCTGTATGTAATTCAGGGATATTGAGTCGGTGTACACTGGACACGCGTATGTGTGGTTGAGTTGTCATCAAGTGTTTTCCCAAAGTCCATGAATGGAATGCACCGCAAAGCCACTAAAAACAGGCCCACTTTTACTTTGTAAATCATATTTACTAAACATAATCAAATTGTTACTATTTGTGTATAATTATTAAATATTTTATATTATGGGCACACTACAAATGAACAAAGAAGGTAGATTCAGAAGTTATTGTTATATGTTATTTCTTTACAAACATGAAGTGACCATTTGAATGCAATATTTTACAGATTACGTGGATGACCTGATGAGGCTCATCTTTGATGAAGTGTTTGAGGACCCAAAGCCATTTGTTGAGTTTAAGACGATCCCCCAATAAGGGTATGAGGGATCCTCAAAGGAGGCCATGTTTACCCACCATGTGTCCCACTTCAGTTGGTTGGAAACAAACATATGTCTAGGATCAGGAAAGGATCAGAAAAGTCCTGGTGTGTCTGGAATACCACACAAGACAGACAGGATGACAACCCTGGCATTACTTCCTAAGCAAATAAGCTAAAACAAAGTAGTTATTTTGAGAAAAACATTTATTTCAAATTTCTTGACAAATTATTTGGATCCTGTGTTATAATGACCTCACTGTTTTTATTCTATGCACGTAATACAAAATGTCTCTTTTCTGTTGTATGCCTCAAAGGTCCATAGTCAGCTCTATATACATGTTGTTGGTGTTCTGCAGGGTGTGGGGATTCAAACAGTTAGGGTCTAGGCCTATGGTGTACCAAGCATGTTGGGGGACAATATAATAAGGAAAATAAAAACGAGTTACAACAAATACTGTTCTATTATAAAGTAAATTCCTGGGGATCCAATGTCACTGCATAGGGCAGACCCAGGAAGATGATCCAGGAAGCAACAAGTGCTTCACTGCTACTGGAAAATAACTGACCCTTCTACCCAGGTGATACTTTACTATCTGATGATTCCTCTGCGGCTGCCTTGAGGCCTACAGACACAACATCTGTCTTGAGGTGCAAGTCGCACATTGTTATCTCTTCAAGGCCAACTAGGGTCACCAGATGTTCACCATACACCCCCTCTTTGTACACTTGTCCTATAAAAAGGACTTGCCAGCTGCGATTGGCGTGCACTTCTTTGTCATCTCTGTATCACACCGAACTGTGCCTTTTGTGTACTGCAGCAACCAAAATATGTTATTTTATTTTTTTATTTCAATTATTCCACCAGTCCTGTGATGACTGGTTGATTTTTCATCGACTCCTGTGTATGTTCCGTTCAACCTCATGTCGGAATTTACAATTTCCACAACACTGTCAAACTTGTACTCCAAATTAAATTGTGTTAGAATAGATAGGTAATATAAAACAGTACCTTTTACGTGAAGGATCATGTACAGTGAAAAGGGTGATGCATAACGCCAATGCAAAGCGAGGGTTGTAGTGATGTAGTTACTGAGCACTCCAAGTATCCACACAGGTTCTTAGGGCTCTGAAACAGGGAGACCCTTGGAAAGCCGCATGACCTGATGGAGTGACATCAAGGCCTGCACAGATGGCAGGTGCGTACACAACGCAACGACTTTAGGCCATTGGCACGTACACCTGTTACAATGAAGTGCCTAGAAAAGCTGGTTCTCCAGTCCATCAACTCTGTGGTTCCGGAGACAGTGGACCCCCTCCAGTTTTTATATCGCCCAAACAGATCAGTGGGCGATGCTGTGGCCCTGGAGCTTGACTCTATACTGGAACACTTTGGACACTAACAGAACAAATGCATGCATGCTCTGTCTGGATTACAACTCGGCCTTCAACACAATCTGGCTGATGGAGCTGATTGTGAAGCCGGCAGACCTTGGAGTACCAACACCCACCTCTAACTGGACTTTGGAGTTCCTTACAGACAGACTACAGGTGATGAGGATGTGAAAGAAGGTCTCTGCTGAGCTCACAATCAGCATAGGAACCCCACAGGACTGCTGCCTCAGCCCCAAACGCTGCACCCTGTGCACATATGACTGTGTTTCCACCCAGGATAATAACATCATAATTAAATATGGTAGAGCAGGCTGACAGTTACAAGTTTCTTAGGCCTGCCAAAAGCACCGTGGCAACAGGGAAGAAAGCATAGCAGCAGCTTTACTTCATCAGGCTGCTGAAGAAGACCAGTCTCAGCCAGCAGCCCCTCACCCAGACAAACAGAGGACTAATTGAGAGCATTCTCACCAGTGGCATCACTGTGTGTGGTTTGGAAACACCGCTCACGTGAGCTCACGCACTCTCCGCACGCAATGCTGAAAGGGGAAAGCACAGACCATCCTCAATGACCGACACCACCCAGCTCACTCTTTGTTCAGCTGGAAAAACTCAGGATACAAGCTTAGACATCACAGGCCAGAGAGCGCCACCACTCAGAAAGCACACATTACAGACTGTGTTACTTCATAGAACTACCTCACCCCCACTCACTACCTCTAGCTCTGTCATACAGTATTTACTTCTTTCCCCAGTCCAACGTTTTGTGCATTAATTCAAATTGCAACAACACATAATAATTAATTTGTGCAATAACTCATTGTGTATATTTATATTTACGTTGTATATTTATGTAATTCAGTGTGTCATTTTTGGACTATAAGAATTGTTGACTATGAGATAAGCACAGAACATTCCCAAGTGCCTACACTGTCCTGTAACCATGCAAATGGCATCAAATCTCAGCAGCAGAAGTTTTCCACTTTGCTTGGCATTCTGGTGCACTTTCCACAAGTGCACCGAAAGAAATTATATAAAAAATATACAGCGTTCTGCAGCAATGAACAGTGTGAGAATAATAAGATATATTTTAAAGCATGTAAAGCATGTACTCAAGAAGTACCCCCAAATTTAATTATGAACCACGAAAGGGCATGATACGACCCCTTTAATGCAGTCTGCACTGAAATCATGGATGTGGTAGCAGAGAATGGAAGTCTTTTTTTACCAACTACCCAGCTACAGTCTAGTGATATACAGTAGACATTAGCTATTTTAATCATATTTTAAACAGGCGGTTGCTCTTTATTTAATTTACATAATTTGGAACAACCAATTTCTGAAATAATTAAAACATTTGACCATGTGTTGTTTGAATGTCTAGCTGCCCGAATAGAAGAAAACAATATTTTTTGTCCATTGACTCCCGGGGAATTCTTTTGAAAATGACCACCAGCACAGTTCATCATCAAAGTAAGTGGGACTACCCAGCTCTATTGTAGCCAAACAACAGCCTGATCTACTGGACGTTTCAATAAAATGAAGCAGTGCCCAATTATTGCTTGCTGTAACCATGGCAATAAATGTAAACTGAAACTACACAGTGGCTGCATCGCCAAGCTTAATTAGAACACACTTTGTCAAGCTTTGCTCAATAAGGAAGATAATGTCTGCATACATCCATCTGCCATCCATCTGCCAGAAACATAACACACCTACATCTGCTGATAATAACCATGAAACAAACTTGTAAGGAGAAATAGAATACATTTAAAAAAGAGATGTAGGAGAGAATGAAAAAGAGAAGCACTGAAATGGAAAGAAAATAAAAGACACAGCTCCGCCCTTTCCCCTCAGGTCCAAACAACGCAAATAGGAAGTGAAGCCCAGTGAACTGTATCACTCATTTCTCCTTTTGCTTCAACGCAAATATGTGCCCAGAAAGTAACAGTTCACCATGGCAATGCCATCATTGCTTAGCAATCGCGTTAAGTGACTGTGACTTCCCTCTCTATTTGTGTTGTTATTTAGCATGTCAAATGCTACTCAACATCATACCTATTGCCGTGTCAACTGCTGGTTTCCACAGAATCCAACCACAGAAATTAATTTCACATAATTGTTAAATTCCAATCCTGAGCAAACATTGGAGATGAAAGAATGTAAACGTGATGCATATTGTTCAAACATCCCTTTATGATATCGGCACGGTATGAGTTTGGTAAGAGCAATGCAGTTAAACCAGAATTTACTGATACAATAGTAAAACATTTGGGCCCAATTGTATTAAATTATAGTTGGACATGTTTTTATGTTATAGCTCACACTTCATCTGCATTTGCTGCAATGTAGAATGCTGTAATATACACACTTGCACTAATTCATCCATTTGGTTGTTGCGTCTATGCTACGAAAACGTTATGTCAAGGAGTTCAGAGACTTCAGTGACATTTACCATACCAACTGCATTTATCCGTTGTACCCATTTTGATGCTGCGCATATCTCACTAGTCACTTTACCTTTGCTTTTTGTTGTATTGCACTACTGTACACCACCCTATTATTTATTACCATGCTGTACTACTCTGTAACAGTGTACTACCCATACTCATCTATGCTGCTCAATAATTACTACCTAAAGAGTAAATGGGGATCGAACCGCCGACTCTACGGTTAGTGGACGACCCCCTCTGTCCACCCGCTCTACCCACTGAGCCACTGCCCTCCCACTGCCTCTATAATTACTACCTCTACATCTCATCTGTTTATTGTTTACTGTTTACTTGTTACTACTTGCATCTGTTTACTGGTTATTTTACAGGGCCACTGTTTACTTACTACTGTCACTTTACAACTGTCCACTCATATTGCACGCTACTTCGCACTTAAAATGGCAACTACATTTCATTGTCTCTGTACTTGTACTCTGCACAAGTACAATAAAGTTGAATCTAATCGAATCTAATCTAAAGGAAAGTTGACTGTGAGCTCAGTTGAGGTTGTCACTTTGCAGTGCAGTGGAGAAGACGTGTTCTCCTCTCTCTCTATTTGACATCCATTGTTGCATTATTTTGTTTTTCGGAGGGACTTCATCACTCAAGAAGGAAACAGGAAACACTTTGTACACAGTTGTGTACAAAAGTAGGCTGCTTCTAAAGTAGCTGCTACTACTGTTGATCCAATCCTATGAACAGAAAACAAACAGGTTTCTCAGGACAACGCGCAATTATTCTTGCACAAGTCAGTATGGTGCTGGTCGTTTTGCAATGATTTGGAATAACAATTACACCACGAGTCAGCTGGGGGTTGAAGGGGAAATACAGGCAGGACCGCTTCCTCTATTCCCTTAAGATTCCTCTAAGATTTCTTCCAACAGCAGTGCTGAGATGTGTGTATGTTGATCTGTGTGTGCACGGGGCTGATTATGTTCAACTATCATTGTTCAATTGCAGAACACAAAAAGAAAATGTTTTTTACAGTGCCGTTAGTAGAAGAAACACTGCACGTCTCTGCACTTCTGTCACAGGCAGGTAGTGGGGAGGGGGGACCAATCTGGTGCAGTCTGAGGGTAAATAGTGCTGGGGGTTACGGAACTACAGAGGCCTGGGAGTGATGTAGCCTGGCAGACTTGGCTTGCCTTACAAAGGGATTCAAAGTTACATTTGTAGCTTGTGTTACGTACCTGTGGCACTTAATTTGACCTTGTGGATGTGTGTGTGTGTGTGTGTGTGTGTGTCTGTGCATGTTTGTGTGTAAAACAGAAGTGTATTCACATTCTGTATAGTGTTGACCTGTCACTAAGGCGCATAAAGTCAACAGTTAACATTTGAAGGGAACATGATACTTCCTCCTTCATCATGGATGACGCCACCAACCTGTAGCTCTCACCTGTTGAAAAGCAGTTGCAATCACGAGTTCAGTTGGCCACCGAAGATGCTGCCTTGGTCTTTTCTATTACTCTTCTTCTTCTCTGCAAGAGCAGGTAGGGAGATCTTTATGAAGAGTGTTAAGCATTTTGTAGTCTTGTATGTTGGATTTCTGAAAGTGGCACATGCCAAGTTGTGTTCATTTATGAAAAATCTGCAAGCTATCTTGTCATGTTTTCTTTTCTGTGAAAAACTGTACTTCATAGAGGAAGCTCTGATTTGATGTTGACATTTTTGTTCTCTTTATTTACAGATCATGTCAAACACATTCAAAGAGACAAATATATAGTAGTATTGTCAGGTACACAATTTCAGTGGATATGCAATCCACATCTAAATATTTCTTATATGTTTTTTTGGTATTATTTCAACCACACCTTGGGTCAATACGACATTGTACAGAAAGGACTCTATCTAAACTTCAGCGCAACTGTTGAGGACTCTGGGAAATACCTATGTTCCCATCTGGCAGAGGAAACCCCTATCAGTCAAGTTTTCAACCTCACCGTAGTGGGTAAGTGTTAAGAGGAACAACCATTACCATGAACACGAATGACAATCTAACAGTGATAAAACTAATATGATTGACTTACCTTTGCTAAACATGTATAATAGTTTAGATGACCAGTGCCTTGTCATGAAAATGTCAGGTGATGTTAAAAGATGTTAAAATCTGTTAAAAATCTGAGTTGCAGAGAGAGAGCAGAAAAGAGCAGAAGAGAGCAAAAGAGTAGAAGTGAATGCAACACATTGAGAGATGTTGCATTCACACACTTGACAGTTGGATTCCCCGAACCCACCAGGAAAGACATGCCCTGATTGGTCATAACTTAAAATCTTGAATTGGATCATACAGAGGCAGGTGCATTCAACTCAAAATAAGAAATTCTCACAGAGCCTTTCACTCACTTAGCTGACGGACAGCTATGGCATTCTTAATAATCTGCCTGTTACCGGCCTGCCCGTTGTGCGGCAGTAGCTCAGTGGGTAGAGCGGGTGGACAGAGCGAGTCGTCCATCAACCGTAGGGTCGGCGGTTTGATCCCAGCGATCCCCGTCCTCCAACTGTCCACAAGTTGAACCCCACAAATGTACCGATTGTAAGGCGCTTTGGACAAAAGCGTCTGATAAATAGGCCCTTTACCTAAAGCACCTTTAAACCTGCACTATGTAAATTTTACTATGAGCAAAGGTGATTTGCAGCTACAGTCACAGCAATGATGAATACTAGATTCTGATCAATCAATGCGTTCAGTGGTGCTGTGGACCTCTGCAATGACAGGCCATTGCTAGCTCACTATTTCAACCACTCATTTTAACTGACTATTTTAATTAGTAGAGGGAATAAAATCCTTTTCAAATCAATACAATCATATTTTGCTGGTTTTATGCTGATGGACCAGCACAAAATTATTGACAAAATCTCATGAGATTTTCATGGAGAAAATAGCTGCAGTAGAAAGGTTACATTCAGGTTCCAGGAGAGACGCTGACTCTGCTGGCTTGGCCAAATCATCTGTTACCAACGCACCATGTCATAACTAACATGAAACAGCTGTATACCATAAGCCGATTAGCACAATTCAATTTTCTGGTGCAAATATGTGAAAATACCTACGTTGAATAAAATGTATCTGTATCATGGTATTGAAGTAATTCAATTAGATATTACCCAATTTGGGGAGCAAAACTTTCATTTTGTGGGAACTTAACTTAACAGATGTGCAGGTGGTGGCCACACTCCCCCACCTGGTCATCCACCTGGAAGGTCAACCTGTGGTGCTGTATTGTCAAGCCTCCACTTCACCGCCAGACGTCAGCTGGTCCGGGTATCGGAGTCCTCAGGAATGGCCAGAAGTGTCTGGGAGGGATTTGATCTCCAGGCCAGAGCAGAGCGGCATCTACGACTGCGTGTCTAGCAAGATGCTCAATCAAATGAAGAACAGCTCAGGCTACATGATTGCCGTTGTCCTTGTGCCAAAGACTGGTTGGTTCTTCTGTACTCACCCTCTGGAAATTAGATAGTTGTATTGCATTTATCTGTGACATCATGTGTAACATTTATTTTGTATGTATATGTGTAATCTTTGGTATTCATCACAAAATCATGAAAAATAAAATAACGTATATTTATTGATATTGGATGACCTTTAGATTTGCAAGTGATGTGTGTTCCTGTTCCTCCAGAGCTCCCATTGCTAATGTGGTCAACAGTGTGTGTGTGTTGAACAGAGCTCACCTTGGACCTCGGTAGATTATAACGTCTCTGTGTATTTGGCATGTGTGTCCGTGGTTTAGGACCGGCTCTTGTGGACCATTTGGGTCTGGCAGGTTTTGCGTTGTCACTCCTGGTGTGCCTCATCCTGCTAGCGGCTGTGCTGTGGTGGGCCCGGGGCAGAGCTGGAGCCCAGGGCAGAGCTGGAGCCCGGGGCCCGGCTCTGCAATGTGTGACTTCCTCAAGCGCCAAGGCTAAAGGTGTGAAAAGGCCTTTGTTGATTTCTATTTAATGGGAAACTATTTTAAAGGAACATGAGCTCATTGTAAGGGTTGTGTGTGTCTGTGTGTGTGTTAATTAATTTACAGGTTCTAAAATGGACCCAAGGTAAGCCCATAGTTGTTATAAGCACCCACATTAAGACAATCTTATCTTAATCTTCATTTTTGTGTATAGGTCACATTGCAAATCAAAAAGTAAATTGCCAAGAATATATTTTACATAATGTCATCAAGTTTCTTTATTTGTTTATTGTGCATTGGTTTAAGTGATGGCCTGCCACATGCTGAAAGTCAAGGTGACTACATGAACTATACCAGAACCAACCTGGCCTACGGAAACCTGGAGCCCAACTCCATGGCTGGTCATGACGTCTACTCCAACCTCCCCTAGACCTCCATGGCTGGTAATGACGTTTACTCCAACCTCCCCTAGACCTCCATGGCTGGTCATGACGTCTACTCCAGCCTCTTCTAGACCTTCATGGCTGGTAATGACATCTACTCCAACCTCCCCTAGACCTCCATGGCTGGTAATGACGTCTACTCCAACCTCCCCTAGACCTCCATGGCTGGTAATGACGTTTACTCCAGCCTCTTCTAGACCTCCATGGCTGGTAATGACGTTTACTCCAGCCTCTTCTAGACCTCCATGGCTGGTCATGACGTCTACTCCAGCCTCTTCTAGACCTTCATGGCTGGTAATGACGTCTACTCCAGCCTCTTCTAGACCTCCATGGCTGGTCATGACCTCTAGGGAGAGGAAAATTAAGATTGAGGGGGAATGGCAAAACTGCATCTCCAACATTGATCAGCAACTTTTGAAGGTTGTATGAATTGTTGGATGTATGTTCCCTTTTTTCTGAAAGTATTTCAGGGATGATTGGCAAGTTTGTACAAATATTGTTTTGTGTGAGAAATTACAGAAAACATCTAGTTTTGATAAATTACTTTAATGAAGCGACTACATGTATCATGTTTGTCATTAAAATACAATGGCTCAAGAGGAACTAAAATCAAATAAACAAGAAGGAAATTAATGAGAACATATTACTCCCAATAGCCCCTTGTGACATCTGACTAATCAAGAGAGACAATATACACATAGGGATGTGGATTTATAATGCAATAAAAAACCAGTGTATATATATATACGTACATACATATATATATATATATATATATATATATATATATATATATATATATATATATATATATATATTTATATTATATATATATTTTTTTTTTCTTCTTTTTTTTCTTT
>OMKQ01100466.1:0-10534 GCA_900302335.1 Phycis phycis
GAGGAGGGGGAGGAGGCCACCACAGGAGGGTCAATGGAACAGGAGGGTGCCCCAGCTGAATGAGCTGCAGCGACCGGAGGGTGTTTCACCCTTCACTTACCACAGGTCTACGATGTTTCCATGGTAACCCAGGCTGAGAGGAGACTTGGAGGCCCTTGCCTCTCTGTAAATTAGATCAAATGATGCATTAGAGAGCGCATCATCAATCCCAGAGATTACATCAAATAGCATAACCAAACCAAAACTCAGAGGATCAATCCCTGGGTCTGGGTCACCTGATGAGAGGACCAATCCCTGGGTCTGGGTTACCTGATGCGCTTGATACAGTGGTCCAAGCTGCTGGTCATCTCCATCAGCCAGCCCTGCTCATGCCTCTTTCTGATGGGGGCCTCGTCCACCTGCAGGACGTCCAACGTGTTACACTGAGACCAACCAAAACCAACAGCCAACCAGGGTTCACTTCAGAGTGCAGTGAAGTGAAGTGTAGAGAAAGGCAATCCTTGCACTGAAATGAAAACTGAAACTGAGCTTGCAAAGAAGCTTGCAGAGAAAAAAATAAAAATAAAAAATAAAAACAAAACACAAGACTTTAAAACGAAAGAGAAATTTTAAAAACTAGAGGGTCTGGCGGGCTGAATTTCAATCCACTGTGATTGTCAATCATTTGAATGAATTCTATTAATTTAATTACTAAATAGAAAGGGATCTTAAAACAGAAGCCACAAGGAACCCCTCAAGATAAAAAAAAAAACAAACTGAAATCTAAATTGGAAATACAATCACAATAGAAAGTGATGCTGAAGTCACCAGCGCTGAGCCTCATGACACCAGAGGAACAACAGCTAACGTTGAGCCATGGAGGAGTCTTCAGCTGAAGGTTTTAGCCAAATGCTAAGAAGGCTTGTAGTGATGTGTTGAGCCCCCTGCTCCACGGAGCCCCGGGGTCAGAGTTCAGGTCAGGGTGAGACCGGACTGCGGACAGTGGGGCTCAGACCCAGAGCCTTTTGGCTGGGACACCACACAGTGGACTGACCTCTGCAATGACCCCGATGCAGCCGGCGATGACTGCGGCCTTGGCCTGGGCCCCGCTCATGCCCCCGAGTCCCGAGGTGACGAGCACGCGGCCTCTCAGGTCCCCGGAGCCCAGGTACCGCCGGCCAGCGTTCAGCACTGTCAGCTACAGGGTGGGACAGAGTGGGGAATCAAATGGAATGGAGTGACAGCACCAGACTGCTGTGTTGACTAGCATTCTGAGATCACAGACTGCTGTGTTGACTAGCATTCTGCTTAAAGGCTGAGACTTTGACCAACCATAGTGCCGTGAACAATCCCTTGAGGCCCAATATAGCAGTAGCTCCCAGCAGTCATTTGACCGTACCTACAAACAGACAATATGATGACGGATTAAGTCACATTGGAAGTAGAAGGACGAGATGCTTGCACCGAGTGGAAGCGGCCAAAGGAAGATAATATGAGTGTGAAACAGAAATGGACCCTACATTGATATACCAAGGGCGAACATCTTTTCATACTGCTCTCTGGAGGAGTAATTAGGAATGACCTGCGTAGAGCAAAAACAGAAACGTGAATGTTCCAATGTGGCTCAACAAAGCCCCCTGAAGAATTGCAAAACACTGCAGGGTTCTGGTACCATGCCATTGGTGATGACAGCTCTCGGGGAGGAGGGCAAGCTGGGGAACAGGCCCATAGGATGACCGCTGTACAGCACCAGGGTCTGCTCCTCGGTCATCACGCTGAGGTAGTGCATCGCCAGGAGGAACTGCACTCACACAGCAAGGGATTCATGTTCTCCTGCCGTTACAAGGTACTAGGAGGCTGAATATCTTCAACAGAGGATAACTCAGAGGGGGGGGGGGTTACCTGGGCCCAGTTGCTGAACACCTGTCCGTTTCCACCATAAGTCACAAGCTCCTGTGGGAACTGAAAGACAGTGTTGTTAATTAAAGTGGCAACGTGTCACATTCCACTAGCTCAGGGCTTACTGTAATCAATGCTGATCCATGGTGTTTTCAATGTTATAAATACAGTTGTTTCCTTTAACTGATATACTCTGCACACAAAAACGCCTGCCAGCCTGTATTTGTCTGTGTTTACAACAATCTTACTCGTCGACACTCCCAAAAGCCCCGCCCACTGATGCGCCCGGCTGGCGGGCACGTCAGTGGGAGGGGCTTTTGGGACTGTTTCGCGGTCCAAGTGGACACAACTCAGGGTGACTTCTCTGAGTTAGTCTCTCGCCTACTAGCTGGAGGGGCTGGCTGTGAGGAAGCGTGTCCCGGGAGGTGTGAGGGGCTGACCTGGGCCACGGCAGGATCCAGGTTGTTCATGATCATGAGCATGATGGCGGCCGCTGACTGGGTCCGACAGGGGTACTGCTGTATGGGGTACGCTCTGTGGAAACAGGCGTGAGTGAACAGGATGCATCCATTCATACAGTCATCACTGTGGGAGAGCACGTCCACGTCATGCAGAATACTCCCTCACTTGATGCGCGCCGAGGGGCAGAAGCGGTACATGTAGATGTGACCGTGCTGCCGCAGCTCTGCGGCGAACTCCGGGGCGAGCGTGGCGTGGTGGCGGGGGGGGAAGTAGCGCAAGGCGTTCCTCAGGGCCAGCTGCAGGACACCTCGGCAGGGAGAAATGGTAACGTGAGGGGGGAGCATCATTCTCTCACTCAAATGTCTTCTCTGCTCGTCCAAAGTGAAGCACAACGCGGATCTCTCTTAGACTTTGGCCTTTGCCCTGAGTTTGGGCAAACATTGCAGAAACAGTCACCAATTTTCTTTTGGTGGGGGTTGCGGGGGGTTGGAAACAACATGACTTAACACATGTGATCTTCTTTAAACAAGAGGGAAAAGACATGACATGGTGATATGACCATATGTAGAACATGCCATCGTCTTCTACCTTCAATAAGAAGTACTTCATGTGAATCTTTATTTAGCTCAATTCCCATTCCATTGCTCAGGTTCCTAGTACCTCACAATCCCTTGTGACCGTGTATCTGTGCTATGTAGTACACTAACACACACAACACGCCTACAATGTAGTACACTAACACACACAACACGCCTACAATGTAGTACACTAACACACACGTCTACAATGTAGTAGACATACTACATTGTACACAACACGTCTCTCTTACCCTTTCTTCTCCCAGCGTCAGGCCAGGTGTCCTGGTAGGGGCATGCGGTACGCTGGAGTCTCTGCCTCGGTTCTCTGGTAACGGGTCCAGGGGTAAACCACTGCATATTTCCTCTAAAGTAGACATACTCTATAAAGAGCTCTGAGGCAGGTGGTTTCACTATAGAAAGAGAGTCCCACTATGCTACAGGGTCTAGGTAAGGGTCTGGGTAAGGGTGGGCTGGAGGGACTTTGCTGATTGGCTGCTGAGCCTACGGCCTCTTCTATTCACCAATGACAAACCGCAGGTGGATGCTCAGCCCCTGATTGTCTATTCACAGACTGTGTACCGTCGCTCAGCCCCTGATTGTGTATTCACAGACTGTGTACTGTAACTCAGCCCCTGATTGCGCAAAGGTTTTCAAGTTTGTCACTGACATTATTATAGTATGTCACTGACATATTATAGTATGGCACCATGACCCCCACAAGGGGTCATGGTGCCATACTATAATTGGAGGAACTATAATTGGAGGAACATTTTTGATACTTGCTCTAAACAATCGCCTAAATAACCACTGGAGCAAGTTACACTTTGCTACACCCGTTCTAATGACTGATTGATTCAAGTTACGTCAAAATGTAAAGACACTAATGATGCAATCATTAGAATTGGAAGCGTGCTCAGAGAGGATGTCTAGCCGCCTGTGTTGATAGCTCAATCGATTAAGTCAGTTTCAATGACAAGAGTGCTCAGTTCAGCTCAGGCACCACTATGCCTGCAGGGGGCGCCACATCACAGTAACGGCCTGTAAAACCATGACTCAGGATTCACTCCAGGTCCGCTGGGCAGACTTGGCGCCTGACTGATGTGGCTCTGCCAATCCTGGGACAAGGGGCTCGGGCTGCGGTGGTAATACCTCTGGTGCTGCTAGCGCTCCTGGTTGTGTTCCATACACTGTTCCACACTGCGTGATGTCCTCAAACCAACCTGAGCTTTGGTCTGGTCACACAGGCTGTCACTATAGATTTCTCATTACCAAAATTAGAACAGTGAACATGAGACTTGTATGCATTATAGTATAATTAAAGAATGCAGCCAGTATTCCTTTAAGAAAGTGTTTTTTATTCTTAAGACCCTTGTGACTCAACAACCACCGAGGCCAGCATAGATGTTATGACATCCAGGACAAATGATTTCATGAGAAGTTGAGTTCATGAAATCCAAATGAAGATATACACATGTAACGTAATGAGTCTGTGATTCAATGCAAACTAACAAAAGTTTTTAGAGACAATCAGTTTGAACCATGATTGTTTATCAGATGTGTCTGGAATTATTCTCTGCTATCTAGCTCCTTCCTGTACTGTGAGTACTGTGAAGCCAAATATCCATCCCTGTAGAGAGGGAAAGTTATTCAATCATTACTCAATCAAACACCAAACATACTAACAAATACAGGATAATCACCAACGTGGACCTGGGAATTCAAGAGGTCTGTTTGTGCAATTTCCCTCAGGGATCATTAAAGTATTTCTGTCTGTCTGTCTGTCTGTCTGTGGAGAAAGTCAGGACACAGTTAGCTTTGCACTGTGCTCTCTGAGTGAGGCAGTCGGAGCCCTTCACCCTGTCCTGGCTGCAGTGGAAGCAGGAGAGGAGCAGGAGAAGGCCTGTGAGGTCACTGGCCAGCCACCCAGACAAGGGAAGGATTCCACCAAGCATGGAAGAACAGGGTGGTTAGGGAAACCTGTCCCCCTGTTGGGAATAAAGTGGTCACACGTGAAAATAAATGCATCGAGATTCATCTCTATGCTTACAAGGGTACATCAATACCATCTGAGACCAAAAATCATCAACATTCAAGATGAAAATGCTAAATAGTGCCTCGAATGATACTAAAGACGTTCGATCCTCTTGCACAACGTGGCTATGTTGTTGATAACGTTATTAACCAAAAGGGTTCATGAGGACATTCTACCTACCCCTGCATAACATCCATCCTCTACCTCTAAAAAAAATAACAAATAAAATAAAATAAAACACCCTCCCCTCATGCTCTTGTATGTGGTACGTCTTGGCACTTTATAATCGCTCTTTGTAACTTGGTACTAGAGATATTGTATACTAGCAATGGTTCACCTAGCAATTGAAATGCTTGAAACTTGTTCTGGTGACTTTCTTACTGTATTAACAGCAATGAAATGTTTCACTTTCTTATGACAACTGTACTCTTTGTAAGTCGCTTTGGATAAAACCGTCTGCTAAGTTCCCTAAATGTAAATGTAAATGTAAGTGGAGGTATTGGAAGAGACCCTTGCATTCACGTGATTTAAGTCTTTACCACTAGAGTTCCCGGACACTTGAAGGTGTATCATCGTCATGTCCCGTCCTACGTAAGTTTATGGACGCTTGTCAGTCCGTTATAAACCAGGGTTCCCAACAAAGTTAAAACCAGTGAAAGCAGTGGTGAGTCAGGGTAACACATAGGTCGCATGTCAATGTCGTCATCGGCCCTCGACCCCTTTCTGCCGGGGACAAACAGTGCTACTTTGACAAATGGCTCATGCCAGCCAATAAGCTAATGCAATGTTTACCTTTTTGACTTTACGTTTTGGTTCTTACTTTTAACCATGCCATGCCATGTCAGCAACCACCGCAAGGAACATATAATTATGTGGGAGTCACTGTAAGGTGTACGGTATCATTCTAACGTTACTACATCGTTCAGTTATTATAGTATGGTTGTTTAGAGCACGGATAACAGGACCTCCAGCGGTGTATAGCAATCTTGGTAAGTTAGCAAGTTCACTAGACTGAATAACGTGACTTTACGTAACTCCAATCCATTTTATATTAAACCCAGCAATAGTATGAAGGTGCGTCCACGATGCTCCCTGACGTAATCAAACCGCGTCCTGTCATCGTTCTGACTGGGCGCCCTCCAGCGGCACAATGACATATGGTCACTTCAAATGAGAAAGTTAACGACTAAATAAAACGACTGTATTGCAGATGACTGTCCAGGATTCTCCTCCAGCCTGAATAACAGAGAAACTAATAAACAAGAGTGCAACGGAAACAAGAGTCAAATGAATACCCTCAGAAAAATGAGGTTTAATTGAGAATGTTTTCAAGAAAAAAGTTTGTTCAGAACTCTTTTTACATAGTCAAAAGACATTTTACAATTTAGATGTATTCAAAGTGATGCGATTTATGGTATATTTACACAGGAACCAGAATTTACAACGCACAAGAAGATTTTAAATGAAATACTTGAAGCAAACAATTAAAAAAAACTAAACCTTGAGTTTACAATGTTGGTGACATAGTGAATTTGCAAATGAAAATGATAATTTACTAGAATTTGGTTTTCTGGTCCACGTTTTTGCTGGAGGCAGGTTAGAACCACAAAGACAGTTGATCATTCACGGATAATAAGGATATCAACTTTCTTTCCACCAAGCACAGGTGATTATGTTTCTAGGTTGAACATCAAACACACCTATATTTCTACAGTGTTGGCCGTATGCGTGCAGCAGGAAGTGGACCAACAGAAGGAGAACCCTGGGCCCTGCACACTGAACAGCTCTTATAGAACAGACCTGCTCCAGCATCTCTCGTGGGCCGCCCACCGGGTCACTGCACAGCGGCGGTTCTGTCAGCCGGTCTCACCAGCTTGGACCAATCAAGCTGTTGTAAAACTCTGCAAGTTTATCGATGGGCGGGTCTACATTTCAAAGGCCAGAAGAAGAGCACAGGGTAGTGTATGACAGGAGGGTAGTCCCACAACCCTGCTACATCCCTGTTCAGCTTTCGCCATTTTCCTAAAAAGGACTTCAATCGGAGACTCCTAGACACATCGTGAACCAGGAGGGCCAACTGTGCAGGCATGTGACGTGATGTTAAATAAGAGCAGTCTGTGGGATGGGGCTGGGGCTTGTCCAAGTATAAAAAATAATAGTGAGTGAATGATGGCTTTTTCTAGAAGAGCAGGGCCCCCATGCTTCCCATCTCACTCTGCTCTTTAACGAAGATCTCAAAGTACTGATATATGATGGTGACGGCCAGCAGGATGCCAGTGCCCGAGCCGATGGCGCCCAGGAAGTCAGCCATCACTGACAAACCACCGATACAGAGGCCACCAAACGCAGCCGCGGTCGGGATGTACCTGCAAGACAAACGGTTTGATGATCAGGACCAGCGCTACATTCATAGCTAACTTTCTGAATACGCACAAGATATCATATCTACCAAAAACATAGTAGAAGGTGCTACTAAAGAACACAATGTGGTACCACAGCACTATTCACTGTTCTTACTTTTCTTCTTCACTGATTATGCCTGGAGGTACAGTACAGGTACAAGTACAGGTGTGTTACCTGTTGAGCTCATGGACCATGGAGGTCTCTCGGTGTCCCCTCATCACCATCTGCTGCTCTTTCAGTTGCTTGGCCACCTGGAAGACGAGAAGAACAGATGTACACACATGGCTTCAGACAGAACCGCCGACAGCAAAGCAGTGAGGAAGGTGCAGCATGCTGGTGGCAGAGGAGAACGTACGTCCTTAGCGGAGGAGCCAGACACTTCGATCCACGTCTTAGAGAAAAAGGCACACGATCCCAGCATGAACACGATGTAGATGGAGGCATGGACGGGGTCCTCCAAGACAGACCCAAACGACTCTGGCGGGGAGAGGTAATAACACAGCCCACCGACAGGGTAGGCTCGGGCCGGACCACCGGTCGACGTGTCCTACACAAAAGACACTGAGTTAGAAATACTAGGAGATACTGCCAGGCACAGTTCAATGATGAGGCTTGCTGAACATTTATCAGTCCAGCATGTATTCCAAACTTCTGGAGGGGACAATGGCATGTGAAGCCTTTTGTGAGTGGAGAGGGTGCACTCACAGACCACGTGCCCAGCAGGTTGACCAGGAAGTTGCCACTGAAGCGCGTGGAGAGCATCTGAGATATGACGTATAGGTTGGAGACCAGGGCAGACTGCAGGATGATGGGGATGTTGGAGGTGTAGAACAGCTTGATGGGGTAGGTGTTGTACTGACCGCGGTAGCGGGCCGACTTGATGGGCAGGTCTACCCTGAAGCCCTGCACACGAGGGAAGAGCAATGGTGGTCAATCATTTACCCCATGTGCTACATGACCTTCATGTATGAATTTTCCGCACGTTCTTCTGAAACACAGCAGTTTGGAGACGTATGTGAGGAAACGTCCGTTACTGACCTGGAAGTATATGACTACAGCAAAGACGAATACTGTGGCGATGAGATTCATGAGGTTGGGCAGGTTCTGCCTGTAGAAAGCCTCTCTCAAAGCGCGCACTTTGTCTGTCCGTGTGGCCAGCAGATGGAAGAGAGCAATGATGGCTCCCTCAAACTCAGTGCCTGGAAACAATGGGATAAAGGACATCAGTTGTGGCTTTTTCTATCTTATGGATGTATGGAGGAATGACGACATGCTGTTAGCCAGACTCATACCTCTGCCAGTGTTGACGGTCGTGGGACTGAAGGCCTTCCAGACAATAGTTTCACAGATGTTGGTGGCAATGAACAGGGAGATTCCTGAACCCAGTCCATAGCCCTTTTGGAGCAACTCGTCCAGCAGAAGGACAATCAACCCAGCCACAAACAGCTGGAGCATGACAAAAGAGAAAGCATGGAATCAGGTCACACTTCTACTGCTCTCCACTGGCTGGTGCAGCCACCCTTGTGTTGGCAACACCTTTGTTTACAGCGTCTAGAATGGACAGCGTTTCCCCTGTCTGTCAACAATCTACTGCAACCCCAAAAACACAAGTTATAGACATTTGACGATCCATCAGCAAACCACTGTCTTTTAAAAAGGTCTCCTAGACGGGATACTAATGATTGAGACTAATGAGCCACAGACAAAGTGCTCCTCAGTGTGGAGCAGAGCCATGTCACCGGGACATCCATACTACCGGCTGATGAGGATTAGGTCACAACTCTGAGTGGAAGCAGACGCACCAAACACAAAGTTGGGGTCGCAAACATTTGCAGAGCTGGAAACGGGGGTCACAGGCCAAAACGTTTGGGGACCCCTGGTCTGGATCTTACCAGGGCTCCGCTGCTGAGCAGGATCATGAAGATGATGAGAGTCTCAAACCAGTTGTGTTCCACGATCAGGTAGCAGGTCTTCCTCAGGAACCACCAGTGCTTCCCCCACCCGTGGGTGATGGGGACATCACAGCACTTGTACTTGGCGATGCATTCTGGTTGTCAGGGAAACAGGTTTTCATAGTGATGTTTACAGACTTGGGTAGGTTGTGGCCACACTATGGACAGCAGGGTGCCAAGGATGTGAAATTACACTGTTTTACTTTCTTCATTTATTATTACATTTATCTATGTATAAATGACAATAATGATTACATTATCAAAAATTGTAAGTGTGTAAGTAAAGTAAGTAAAAGTAGCAAAAGTAAAAGTAAAGGTCCCTGACACTAAATATATATTACATATTTTATATTATTGTCACCAAGTTGTTTGATATTTTGTCTCTGATTCTCTTTAGTCTCTTTTGAATGGCTGTATAATATATAATCATTATTTTTGTATGAAAGTTGTGCCACGTTCCCCACACACAACCACACAGAACCATACAGGACACCACGGTGCTGCTGGACCCCCTACCGTCAGTCCAGCAGGCGTCCGGGTCCAGGTACTCCTCCACCACCTCCACCACGGCCACCTCCTCCAGGTCGGGCTTGATGTCGATGGTGCTGCCCTCGGAGGAGCTGGTGTCGTCCAGCTGGGGACACAGGGAGCAGACGTGGATCAGGGCCGCCCCAGCGGGGGGCGTCGACCGGCTCCTGTACTGTCTGAGCCGCCGCGGTGACCTTGGGAGTCACGCAGCGGCCACAGCGGGCGATCGATGGCGAGGACGTCACGGTGTTCTCTGAACGCCAGGCGCGGTTATTCCACGGTCGTTTAGCTGTAAATACTACATTGTTCGGGCCCGGCGACGTCAGGGCTTTTGAGCAGAACGCGGCATTAGAGAGATGATTGGAGGTTGCAGCAGAGCTGGCAGCCTGTGTGGACTGCGCTCACGTTGGACGGAGACATGAAAGCAAAATCTGCTGCGGAGTGAATTGCACCTTGGGTGATTCATCCCCGTCCGCGGCGGACAATAAGTCAAGGTGGATCGGGCGAACCGCTGTTTACATGCCTATTATTGAGAAGTTCACACTGGCACGCGTGCACACACACAGATGCAGTGAGCCAATCCAATTCACAAGAGAATGATGCTGCACTTTACAATCCTGAGCAGTCAGCAAACGGCCACATTCCCTCTCTCGCTGCCTTCCCTTCTCCCCATTTCTCTCTCTCTCTCTCTGTCTCTACCG
>OMKQ01100468.1:3680-14104 GCA_900302335.1 Phycis phycis
TATATATATATATATATATATATATATATATATATATATATATATATATATATATATATATATATATATATATATATATATATATATATATATATATACATTTGAAATAAAGACTCAGAAACACAGCTGTGCTGTTATTATTGTTATTACAATTATTGTAAATTATGGAATATTAGTGTTAAGAATCAATATTTAAATATGCCGCCTTGAACCGAATGTAACTCAGTGGGGGAAGTAGTATTGGCTTTTACAGTCATTATATTCAAAGGTTCCAACTAGAAGACAAACATGTCCTGTTATTATCGTACATGATGGAACAGGATCGACAGGCTGCTCAGCAGTCCAGTCAAAAGTTCAGTTATTGAAGAGTACTCGTGGGATAGGTGTTCACAGAATGATATCAGATTATTCGGAACATGTCCTCTGCCGCCTTCAAACCAATGTAAGTGCTGGTGGGGGAGGGGCAATTTCTTCTGATAGCAACAATGATGCAGTATGGGCAACACTCTTCACCACTCCTCCATGGCCACCTCTGACATGGTGACACAACGTCGTGTAGTGTCTGAGTGAATGAGAGAGAGAGAGAGAGAGAGAGAGAGAGAGAGAGAGCAACACTTCTGCTTGACCGAGACTTGGTTATAGACCATCAGCCTGTCTTTGGCAAAACAAGCAGACAGATTATGGATTACATTTTCACTCAATACTGCACCAATGTCAATATTTTTGTTTCCAAAAGTCCTAAAGAAAGGTTTTCCTTTCATTTCATGGGTGTGTTCTTGGCGGTGCCAGGTTGCTGAATGCTTTCTGAATGTACTGTATGTATGTCATCTTTGTATGTACTTTTGAGTGTACCAGCCTATCCACCATTGTAGCCACACTCTGATCCAGAAACACATGCCTCCGGCCATTTCATTAAATAATCAGTGATGGGAAAGGGGCCAAGGATGTTCACCGTGACTCGAGATTGGCCCACTGAGTATTACAGACCTTCACCTCAGGCCCTGTTGTTGATACCACCGCTCACACTGGTGACTTGTTCCTTCAGCCAGATCCTCGTTTGCCCCAGCTTGCCCCCGTCTGCTCCCCGATGTTGCTGCAGCTCCTGTAACTACCCCATGTTGCTGCTGGTCTGAATGGTCGCAACCATTGTCCTCTCCTGGTTGCGCACCTCCTGACGGTGACTGGAAGAGGGTGTCAGCATTACCAAGCTGATGTCCCAACTGGTCCTGCACCTCAAAGCCATATCCCTGTAGGGCCTCTAGCCACTGGGCTATCTGGAAGGGTTACAGAAGTTCAAGAGCAAGGGGAGGGAAGCATGATCAGTTTGTAGAAGGAACTGTCAGAAATGCCTAGACCACCAGCTCCCTCCGGGGGCCGCAATAATTCCTTATGGCCTGGCTCAGTGCCCAGCTGTAGTAGGACACCACCTGTTCCCTATTTGCTTGGCTATGGGACAAGACCCCCCAACGTAGCTAGTCAATGTCCAAAATGAAGGGCATCAGGATAGGTAAGCACAGGGGCCTGAGTCAGGGCATCCCAGGGTTTGGTAAAGTCTGTGTCATAGGTGTCATCCCAGCAAAATGGGTCGCCCTTGTTGGTGAGGCAGTGAGGCGAGCTGGATATAGAGCCTAAGTCCCTCACAAATGGCCGGTATTGGAGGCCAGGACCAGGAAGCTCTGCAGCTTGGTGATGGTGGTCGGCGGTGGCCAATCTCTGGCTGCAGCCACATTTTGCAGCTCATGGTAACCCCCTGTGTGCCCACTACATGCCCCAGGACCACTGTCTCTCTCCTAAACAGGTTGCACTTTTATGGGTCGAGCCTCAATCCGGCCGGTGTCAAGGTTTGACACACAGCAGTCACAGGGAAAGTCTGCTAGCACCCTCTCCATCAGTTTCTTGAATGTGGCTCGCAGGTTACAGGGCCAGCCACTTTACATGCAGTACCAGATTTAGTTTCTGACACTGCTGGTGTGACAAGTCCCTCACAGCTCTGTTGCCATAGCTCCTGGATGGACATGTAGGTGGCAGCGACATGGAGGAGCCAGAATTCATGCATCATCTCTTGGTCTTTGACGCAAATTTGCAATGGTTCTGTGCCCTCCATGGTGGCACTTTTCTGTGTCACCATCTTCATCTGGACAGCAGTAGGGGTCGTGGCTGACAAGAGTACCCCCTTGGTAGGACCTCAGGACGGACGAGGGTGATGTTGGACCCAGTGTTTACAAAGGCTTTACAAGCCTGGCCATCAAGTTTACAGTCCTGTTGAGGGCCCTGGTGTGGCCCACCAGAGTGCATCCTCCTTGAAAGGGAGTTGAATTTGGGAGTGGGGTCACACTCACCGTGCCCCTCCACTGCCATTTCCAGGCAATGGTATTGGGTGTAGGCATAGGACAGGCACAGGCTGGTACCATCACAGTTAGAGCAATGGTTTGTGGAATGTGATGGTTGGTGCCGGGGCAGGAGTATTGGGGGTGGCACCTGGCAGACAGGCTTATCCTCGATGCGGTGGCTCGGCTGTAGAAAATCACCTCAGCCCATGCTGACTCATGTAATGCCTCATTTAGTGACCGGGGTGCGGTGGGGCTTACGTGCTGGCTCTCGCCTTCCTGCCAAAAGCAGCTGGCCAACTGCTCCTTACTCTGGTCATCAAGCCTCATACCTGGGTGAGATAGGTTTCCCAAGGAATCCCCCCACCGTACCATGGCAGCTTAGCAGGGGTTCAAAGCGCAGCCATAGTTGGCGGAAAAGCCGGGCTTAAGGGTCTTTGGCAGTATCACTAGGGCAGAGTTCAAGTCGACTGTGGCAGGTGCCACAGTCCATTGGGGAAATTGTTGGCGGCTGCAGGTTTTGACTGGCTCCTCAGTATGTTGCTCAGTATGGCCGGGGGATTTCAAACAATGGCATTGTCGCGGTATCCCCCTGTCCACCCGGTGTTGACTGACCTCAGGTTGCCCCCCCATATTCCTTCATCAATTGCGGTTCCCGGGCGCCATCATGTTGGTCCGGCAGAGCCGCCCATTGGTCCATCTTTAGAACAGCCTCCTCTACAGAGCTCTTGATTATTTCATTGCATACCTCTTCTGACACCAATGTGGAAAGCTATGTCGTGAAACGAATTGACTCAAGACGGTGTTCCTTTTATGTCAATCCTGTGTCCCATACACCCCATGATCATCCGGAGTGACATTTATTTTGACACATTTATTTTGACACACACCAACACACTACAAACACAGAATACACATTTGAACACAGTTGTCTGCGGTATTTCATTGCTGGTCAGTCAGTCTGCCCGTCAGTTTACAATGGTCGGTGCCATGGAACCATAAGACCCAACGCTACCATCATAATGCTTTTACTCCATTAAAATCCCCTAAAAAAAACAAAAACAAAAAAAACAAACACCACAGCCCTTAAAAACACAAACATAATGCGGCGCCCTGTTAGTCGCTACAACACTAATGGTAAGTATAGGATTATTCAAATTATTATAACGAATATAATAATAATAATAATAATAATAATAATAATAGCGATAATGCTAATGGTAAATATAACAAAATAATAATGCTAAAAGGATAATCACACTAATACGTTTATAGAGTGGTAGGCTAAGCAGTACCGCCAGCTGCCAGAGCTTTCTCACGTGCATGGATGCTCATGCATGTCCCCCCCCTGCCCCAACAGCAGTCAGTGTGATGTCGATGGACACTTGTCACAGTGGCACTTTTATTGTGATAATAACTGTGGTCAGTAATTGGACGGTTTCTTGGATTTTCCACCAATTGGACACGACGGAGTCGTGCAAGACCGAGCCGAGCTGATGACCTCGTCCGTCCAGGCCGGCGTTTATAAGTGAACGTCATTTATCACAAACAACCCAACGAAAACGGTCAGAAGCACAGATGTAATGGAGTCGCTAAGCAGTTATTTTCATGCCTGCTGCCAGGCGACCTTACAATATCCATTTTCAGATAAACTCAGCAAAATAATTTGAGCCACACTCCGGCGGCCAGAGGGACACAAACCGAGCACTGACGAGGAGCGACAGACCGACGGATGGAAAGAGCGGGATAATGAGAAAATAGAGGAGGAGAGACGTGCGCCTGGCTGAACACAGCACACGCACTGCTGTTGGAGGGGTCAACTCGGGCCTGCTGGACAGCACTTAGCCTGGCCCCAACCCTGACCACTACCAGGGGCTCCATCAGGCATCGCCATATGCATATGAGGTCACGGGTGTTGCTGACTTACAAGCAATTAATATTTGATGGTACATTTTTGTTGAATAATGACTGAAAAGTTTGAAAGGTAAAAGGCTTGATGTCTTAACAGGCTAATGCCTAATGTGAACTCCTGCTAACCACTTAGTGTTTTGTGATGTTAATAGGGTTAAAATGATGTGTGTTGAAGCAGACGCAATCATTTTCAGCAACAAAATGCGTCACAGGCCCAAAATGGAGGCCATGGCTCTGTAGTACTGTATTAATGCTGGGGTAGGCAATTTAGAGAAGCAATGTTTGACCTATTTTTTTTTCTTATCTCTGTTTCCCGACAGCAATTATAAAATAAAATGTTGTGATTAAACAAATTCAAAAAATATGGTATCTGTGGCTGTTGGAGGTCTGTAATAACCCATCTAAACATTTCATGTTGCCTGAATTAAATAATTGGATGGTGTACCTGCCCATCTACCTACCAACCTACCCAGCTACCTGTGTGCACTTTGCCTGTACAGTCAGTCTACTCACTGTACAGTGCACATGACCGGAGACTTCCACAAGGCTAGGCAGACCCACTGCTAAATTTAGTACGCTAGTCACATGTTTTGGGGGAGTGGCTTCGGAGGGTGGCCTGAAGGGAGTGGTGGAATTTGATTTGGTTGGATACTTTCACAATGGTGTTTACTCTAGCTGGTTCCTCCAAATTGCCGACCATAGCTTTAATTAATATAAATGTATATAATGACGATGAACTGTTTTTATTTAATCAAACCAACTGTACTTTGTTCCATGTCACTGCCTTCTCTGTTTATTTCAAAATGGCCAGGTCTGATTTAAGACATGTTGACCCACTGTATGAAGAAAGAGAAAACATTACAGATGGAGTGAAGGAAGGAGAGGGGAAGGAGGACGAGAAGGAGCAGATCACTGGAGTGTTTTTAATCACGTGTGTCTCTCCATCTGGGGAGAGGTTGTCACTATTTCTCGATCTCCAGATCTGTTGTGTCTGATTGAAAAGAACGACGTCCAGCTCAGCCTCTTCCCGCTTTCCTGCATCGTGGGCAGTGAGCCGGGTACCAACGGAGGATGTTGCTGAAGCAGAACAAGTCCTGGGAGGGTTACCGAGGCGACACAGGATGGCTGAGGAAATAGGATAGAAGGATGGAGAGAGGTGGAGATGGAGATGGATTGAAAGATGGAAAGAATAGAAGAATGGAGAAAGAGATAGAATGGAAGGATGTAGCTGGAAAGAGAGCTAGAGATTTTTAATTATTAGAGACACATGAGAGGGACAGAGAGGGACGGAATAGAATAACGTGGAATAGGAGTATGGTGGACCAAGAAATGCAAGATTAAATAAGGTGGACAAAGGAGACAAACACTCAACTCTCTCTTAACGGTGCTCACCCCTCTGCAGAGGTCAACAGTGCTGCTCTATCTGTAAAATTTAACTCCTTGTCATCACTCTTCAGCTCATTCTCTCTCTACATCCACTCTCTCTATGTCCTCTCTCTCTACATCCTCTCTCTCTGTCATCTCTTTCTCTGTACATCCTCTCTCTCTCTATCCTCTCTCTACATCCACTCTACATCCTCTCTCTGTCCTCTCTTTGTCTCTACCCTCTCTCTGTCCTTTCTTTTACTCTCTACATCGTCGTCTCTCTCGTCACATCCTCCTCTCTCACTTCTCGCCACATCCTCCTCTCTCACTCTCTCTCCATGTCATCTCTCCCTCTCTCTCTAACTGTCCCTACATCCTCATCTCCCTCCCTCTCTCTCTCTCTCTCTCTCTCTCTCTCTCTCTCTCTCTATGCTCACAGTTACCCCATTCATCTGTCAAAGCTTCAGTGCCAACGCTGTCCTAATTCTACCTTTCATGATATTATTAACTATAGTAGTGGGATGTCATCCAACAGACGCTTAGCTTCTGCATCACAGCCATTCAATTATGGCCCAAAAGCTCAATGAAACCAGACACAGAGCAGGCCAGTCACACTGGCCATCAGACAGCATCTTGGCCATACATCACTGCTTCATTGATCAGACATTTCTACGAAACATCTTTGTTGAGCCCCAGCCGAAGTCAATGGCAGACCAGCCCCTTGCACATGTTCAGAAAAGCAGCCTCACACCAACTGTCCCCTACCACGGATGTTTCGTGTTTCGCGCGCAAAGCGAGTCTGCAATCTGGGAGTATGATTGCACATTGTCCTCTGAATATGGAGTCAGTAAGTGAGTGTTTAGCTTGCAGCTCTGGACTATTGTACATCTATTTAATGTATGTGCTGTGTATTCCAACCATGCGTGAGAACGGCTGGTAAGAGGACACCATGACACCATCAATCACTTCAGGTCAGATGTGTTTGCATGGAGTCCGGTCGTGCTGCTTAATAAAGTGCTGCATTCCCAATGTATTTTTTCTGACACTGTGTTTATCTGGGCCTCTGTCTGTACATTACGGGCCCCAGGGGAAATATTTCCTAATAAGAAGTCTCGCTGGCACAGATGATGTGCCCCTTCATAAAGAAATGTTCTTAAATTGTGGGGAAAGTGATGTGTTGTTTTGACGAGTGCTGGAGCTGTTACTGTAACCTCTTTACATCACAAGAAGAGGAGACTCCCATGTGGAATCAAAATGGATGCCTCCCTGTGTACATTTTATATTGAGATGTGAAGGAGCTAACGTAAGTGCGTGAGCTGCCTGTAGTTCAAACACACATTTAGCACAGAGACAAATGGGGAAACTAAATAGAAAAATAAATAAAAACATCCAAAGCCCTTTTCTTTTCATTGCTCTGTTGTGTGTTGAGCTCCATTCTGTTGGAGACATTGCTGTCTTTCATAAAAGTTTGATTTTGGATTGTGTTAATCGGAACATATTTAGCTGCATGTGTTCACATTGTAAAGACACATTTTGTATTGTGTTCATCAGAAGACATTTGGCTGCATCTGTCCACATTATGGAGACATTTCGGACCTCCACGTTATCAAATGCACACCACTGCTGTTATTTTTGGCAAACATATTTTTCTGCATTTGAAAAATAATTAGAATACAGAGAAAATAAATTGGCAAACATTAAATCTAGCAACTAGAGGCTGATCAAATTAATAAATAATTGTGTTTCTTGTGCTGTATTTAATGAGGACACAGAATTGTTAGCTCATGCTATAATTTATTTAATTGCAATGTAATGTAATGTAAAATAAGTAGGAGCAGAGATTATGATCATAATTTCTGGAACAGCAGAATAACAGCCTGGAAGTATTTACCAGCGAAGATGTGAGGGTGAGGGTACACATCTACAGGTGATAGTGTTTTTTTAATGCATTGTGTACTATTTGTTATGCTGTGTATTACACCATGCATACTGAATGTGTATACTGAAGATTGAAAGATGAAGATTGAAAATGGTTATGGTTAAATGCAAATATATACGATAAATATGAATGGCCAGTTTCTCTCTCTCTTATCAGGAGCAATGAAATCAATCATCAATGACAGATAGTTGACATACAAAAAAACAAGAGATGACTGCACACAGCATAGAAGCACAAGAGACCAGCCTCAAAAAACTAAAATAACTAAATGACAGTTCTTCAAACACGCTCTCAGACGAACAGGCAACTGTATAGACAAGAACAAATGTACTACAATTTCCCAAGAGGGAGAAAATCCCTCCAATTTGGTGTAAGAGCTCTACCAACCTGTCCACCCCATGTTATATTATAGGTAGTTAGTTTACCTGTTATAACATGTAGTTAGTTTACCTGTTATTACAGGTAGTTATGTTATCTGCTATTACAGGTAGTTAGTTGTCCAGTTAATACTGTTGGTAAGTTTATATGTTATTACAGGTAGTTACTTTACCTGCTATGACAGATAATTTGTTTACCTGTTATCACATTTAATGTGTTTGGGACAATCAGACCCAGTAAGCATTGGACAGGGCTAGGTATGGGGGGAAGGGTGGTCATTAGGAGAGGAAATGGTACTTGTATTTGTATTGACCCGTACGGTACAGGGTCTGCAGTGTATGGATCAGTACAGAACAGTAAATTTCGGAGTTATCGTAGCTAGAATAAAGAAATAGATATGAGTTCATCAAAATATATTAGTATAGATACAAACATATGGCGTGTTCACCAAAATTAACGCAGGGAAAATATTCACATAACATTATGCTATGCCCGTAGAAATGTAATTTCAACAAATGAAAATTGATATATTTATTGTAATTCTAGATAGTAATAAATGTTTCCCTCGTAAGAATAATGCTTATAGAAAATTTTATTTCCACAGGTTGAAAAAGGCTTGTGACTAGTCGAAATGTAATTTCCAATTTCAGATCTTTTTCAGATATTTCAGATAACAATTGCATTGCCGGTATGTCCGACACATCAAAAACAACATTGTGGATATGTGGGCATCATATCACTTAAGTGCCACAAAGTCACTGGTCCACTTTGAAACATTTGTTCACCTCATGAATATTCAACACATGTTGGAAACTGGCACCATACATTGTTTTGGAGTGGGAGAAGTTGAAAATGGCAGACCAGGTCTTGGACAACTCTGCAGCAACTCTTGTCAGATGCAGAAACATCTCAGCATTAGAAAGTCCTTGTTGTTTTTCTTGCTCCTTTTTTGCACGTAAAATTTCGGATATGCAGCCCAAATTACTACATTGATTTTGGATATGTACGTACACCACTGAATATATCTACAATGATATTTTGACTAGTGGAAATATTTTTTTTAACACGTAAATTGGCAAGTTATAAAATAAATTGTAGATATTTCAAATGTAATTTTACAATTGTATTTCAGATTTCTGAAATGCCATTCTAGATATCTGTAATGACATTCTTCTTCTTGACACTAGTTACAATTCCAAGCCAACATATCAATAAATTCATGTTGACTAGTTACATTTTAGACACAATTCCATGTATGATGTATGTAAAGTCAGAACAATTGTAGATATCTACAATGAACATTGCCACTAGTAATAATTATTTTGTTGGTATTTTGACAATTGACACTACTAAGCAACGATTTCCACTACTGAAGATTGAATTGTTGACATCAATAACTAACATTTTGACTGGTTAGAATTGAGTTGTAGATATCATTAATTAGACAAGAGATAGATGTCAAAATTACATAATTGATATGTCATCTTGGAATTCTAACACATCATAATGTAATCATACAAAATGAAATAGAGTTTGAATAGATTAGTAGAATAGTTGTAATTTGGTTACAGATATCTTCAATTTACATTTCCACTAGTAATAAATTAATTATTGATATCAATAATTAACATTTTCACTAGAGAGAAATTAATAATTGTACATATCTTTCATTTGAATTGCTACTAGTCAATACTACCTTATGGATATGTTGGCTTGGAATTCTAACTCGTCAAAAGGCAATTGTTGATATCTACAATTGCCATTACCGCGGTTGATTAAATGTTACAGCAGCTTGCCATATATCAAGTGAACATGTTGATGAGACAATCTGTGGGACGAGGCGAACAACAAACATCAACAAAGTCATCAAACAACAATAACTCCTCAATAGACGATAATATGTGCCTTAAACTCTGAGTATGTGAGCATGCGCAGTGGTGAGTAAACATTAAATTGAAACTTGTGGATTTGTTTGTTTGTGGCTACCTAGCCAGGGCAGTTCATATGCACTTATCCAGGGAGAACAAAACAAAGACGCACGATGAGAGGAGCTAAACGCTCATTTGGAATATAATGGATGTTAATTAATCGCCAACTGCCCAATTTCGAAAGGCGTACACACCGCAAGAAAACAAAAATCATGGCTGATTTAGATTTTAACATAGACAATGTCAACAGCTAACCTGGGGTCTTAGCAAACTGGACACTTCCTTTCATGGCATCTATCAGGGTAGGACGAGAGATATTGGATGGATGTTCAATGTTTCTCGTCCTTTCGGATATTTCGATATTCATCGTCTCCAGCTCAATCCACAGAAACCTAACATCTCATCTTAGTCTCCAGAAGATATTTGGGGATTTCCCAGATTATTTGCATTTGCTTTGATTGAGGGATTGATTATATCCCTCAATCATTATACAAACTGCTTACCCCCTGCACATGCTCCAATGCCTGCAACAATCTCTTGATTTATCAGTTCATTACATACACGTGTTTCCCTATG
>OMKQ01100473.1:1657-13951 GCA_900302335.1 Phycis phycis
CGTGTGGACAAAAAAAGTTGGTGGGAGCAAACCAGAAGATAAGCCACGGCCTTGACCTGTGCGGAGACTCAACCTGTGTCTCCACCCTCCAAGAACTTGGAATCTCAGGCTCTGCACTCTCCCTGTTCACAGCCTACCTCACGGTTCGAAGAATCAAAGAGTCTGTGTTTGAGCCTTTCAGTCTTACTACTTGGGTCCCTCAGGGTTCTGCCCTGGGTCCCCTCCTCTTCTTTCAGTACACCTGGGGCCTCGTGTACAAAGACTTGCGTGGATTTCCTACTGAACACACAAATAAATTCAGATGGATCAAAGTGTGCGTACGCATGGATCCAAGCACGTTTCTTTTGTACAGCCCAATCCACGTGGAAATCAGCGCACATGCAGAGGTGGCAAACTTCACCCTGTCCACGCCCCCATTTACATATGCAAATTCATTTAAATGTTACGCACCGTAAAACGATCCACTTCTATCACATCGTTGCCGTGTTCTTTAAGAATGACTCTCGAATCTGACTACTTTTAACTCACTTTATTTCATGATTTATCTGTTCAATAAACTGCGGAGCAAAGGAGTGAATGAGTACTAAAAGACGCGTAGAGATACATCCAGCTTCGTATCCACGGATGCTCTGCCTAGCGTGTTCTGCCTATATTGTGTCTGTTCTGGGTCTTTATTCGTACAGAGGAATGTGCTTTAGAGATATGGAAGCGGTACTCCCCAGTGCACATGGCCTTGGGTGCCCATCTGATTTAATTGTTCGTGTACGAGTCTTAGTCAGTAGGCTACAGTATATGTCTGCAGAACAACCGTGTTATTCCGCGGGATCACATGTGTAATCTTTTACTGTCATGGCACATTAATCAGTACATTCTTAACACCTTATTGCATAGCTTGTCATGATTGGTACATTCATTGTTTTTTTTATATACTTTTAATATACTATACTCGTAATGCAACTGTTGCCAACAATGATAATTAATAGTTATAATTAGTAATTAGTAATTACTAATTATAGTTATAACTAATATAAATAATATAGAAAATATAATCCCATGCGAGGATTTACTTGTGCAGGAATGCCCGGAATCAATGAAATAAATCTAGATGAGGTGGGGATCGAACCGCCGACCCTCCGGTAGTGGAAGCCACGCTCTACCCAGTGAGCTCTGCCGCCCAGTTGACAGCCGGAAAGGAATTAGTGGAGTCAAACGTAACAATGGAAAGCTAGGCTCAACGTTATCTCTATTGGTATTTTTGCATTTTAATCGCAAATATCTCAGTATAAAGTTTGCAAGGTCCTCTAACAACGCTAACGCTGCCATTGTTAATACCATCGTCATCACGTTGCGCATGCTTTTATATCCACCGATATAATTGCAAACACGTCGGTGCGTTAATTGTTCGTAAGTGTGTCGCTGACGTGCACATCACTCTGATGACTAATTGTTGTTGACATTATTAACCGTTTCCCAGCATCACCTCTAAGTGTCGCCAAAGGAACAATAGCTGTAGAAACGTGCGTACGCCAGCCATGAAGTTGGTGTAGGCGCCGCACATTTCCACGGTCATTTCACGTTTTACACGTCAGAACGTGAGCGTGGAAAAGGACGTACGCCACGTTTTTGTGCGTACGCAACCTTTGTACACGAGGCCCCAGAAGTTTTCGTTGAACTCCAGAAGCGCTCCTGCTACAGTTTTTCTCCTTAACATCCAATCATTGTTTTTGTTTTTTTCTCTCCATAGAATTCTTCATGGATGGTCTTGGCCAGTTGATGGTTGCTTCGTGTGGCCATGTGTCCATTGGCCATCAGGAGAGAGCGGCCAATGCTAAATACAGTAAATTCAGACACCCTGGAGCGTCTGATGTGGAGAGCAAAAAACAGCTGCACTACTACAAAAACTATCTCAAATGTATCAACTATGGATAGACTGAATCCAGAGCCGTGTTTACACCTGCACTATGCAAGCTTTTTTTCCATAGGCAACCGAGGTACGGGTTTAGCTTTATCGTTGTGCAAGTTGTGTAAATGTGTAAATACTTATTAGCGACGGCACTGCAAAGCCCGTGCGTCAACCATTAATGGATCAATGTCCCCGTAACTACCGTCACTTTGCAATGTCAGAGCAGCTGTTGTGTGATTTGTCTTATTTTCACCAGGTGTGGCTGTCTTATTGTATTTGTATTCTTTTTCTTTTGGTGTTCGTTTTGTTCGGCGACGTGCTGTGTTGTCCACGGTGTCGTAGCCAACCCACCGTATGGACCGAGATTACTCAGTCTTCATTAGCGTCTCATTCCACGACATATCGCTGCTACAGTTGGGTTATTTGACAAATAGCGGAAAGCAATGTTTCAGTATTGTTACGAACAAGAGTATGCAGCATGGCCACCACCAAGTTAATCACATTAATCACACATTTTGAATGTAAATATAAAAACAGGCTGTTAAGTGCACTAAATTGGTTAGTTGATGTGTTTTATCAAATGTAGTAATTTCTGGTGCAACACAGACATGGGGAATGTATGTGTGTGCTGTTGAAAATATATTTGATGACTATCACATAACGTTGTGTTACTGTTGTTTTATACATTCCAACTTTTTCAAAATGGATATAAACACTTGATACGTGAAATCACTCATCCTTATTTACTCTGTTCAGAAGCCACACAGAACACGAGAGGGGATGAAGACAGCATCATTGACTAACCGTTCTAATAACAACGAATTGTTTAAAAGGTGGTCTATTCCTTTAAGACTGTGGGGACTGAGGCGCCAGAAGAGGCAACTAAGAGCCGGAAGAAGACACCAACGTTTCGAACAGGACCGCGTGGAGATTCATGAGTTCACCGGGATTTTTTTCAGTTAATGCTTTGAATACCGCACTTTAGCGTTCCAGTTTAGTTAGTGTCTCTGTGCCTCTCAGAAAACCAACCCACAAAATAAAGGAACCTTTCATTATAACAAGGCCTGGTTATTGGACCACTCATCTAAACAACACCAGAGTTCTAACCGCACTCTCCACGGTGATTTTAATTGTCCATTGACCACAAACGTTCAATATTTTATGGAACAAGAGTAGAGGCGAACTCCAGTTGCAACTTCGGTTTATAACCGCCAGAGGGCGAGATAGACTGACCTTCCTCTAAGATTTACATGCCTGTCGAGTGGTTTTATCTGTATATTTGCTGTTAGCCAGACCTGTTGTCTCCTTACTTAGATTCTGAGCTGAGTGTGTTTTTACTTTGATCCTGATACATTTTTTGAGTAAAAGAAGTAAATAGGGATATTCTTGTTTTTTTTTGTTTTGTTTTTTGAGTACAAAAAAACCTTTTTCCAATCACTTTTGGTTGTTTGTCTACTCTTGCTTTTTGGGGTTCATAGCCCACTCCATAGGAACAGCTAGACTAAGCCAGCAACATGGACCCAGCAGACAAACTGCAACTGCTTATGGGCCAAAGGGAAGAAGATGGAAGACGCGACCAGCAGACCATTACTGTTAGACCCTCACGAAGCCTTCCAGCAGAGCCAACAACATCAGCAGTCCACTGGCTCTCCAACTGAAACTGTCTCGGTTGCCACTCCTGCTCTTATAATTCAGTTGCTGCCGTTCCAGGTTTGCCAGGCAGGGTCTTCACATATAAGCCTCAGAGTGGTATGATGGCTATGCTTGCAAATGTAAAGGTATTTTAACACAATGCTCCCTAGCATTTGAGCTCCAAGCAATAGCTCCCTATTGACCTCTGCAAAGTTACATTATGCATCCATTATTTCTCTACTCACTAGGGTACAGCCCTCTTGGAACAACCATCCCCACCATGCGAACCTTGCCCCCTTACCCAGTGAACTACGAGGGTGTTTGATAACCCAATAACTGGTCGAGAGGCTTCTAATCAGTCTGGGTCTACGTAGTGGGTCTCACGTCCACATTTTTCCAAGCTGTCTCAGTGAACAAGCAATTGAAATGCTTGGAATTTGTTCTGGTGACTTTCTTACTGTATTAACAGCAATGCAATGTTTCACCTTCTTCTGACAAATGTACTTTTTGTAAGTCGCTTTGGGTAAAAGCGTCTGCTACATGCCCTAAATGTAAATGTAAATGTAAATGTGTGACCCATGTGACCCCCCTCTTCCAAGACCTCTACTGGCTTCCTGTAGTGGCTCGCATCAAATTCAAGACGATGCTACTGGCCTACAAAGCCGTCAATGGAACTGTGCCTACCTACCTCCAAACACTAGTCAAACCCCACGCCCCTGCTCGAGCACTCCGCTCAACTACCTCAGCAGGTCGACTGGTACCGCCATCACTAAAAGGAGGAAAAGGTTGGCTGGCGAAATCTCAACTCTTCTCCATTTTAGCTCCCCAGTGCTGGAACGAGCTCCCTGTCAATGTCAGGACTGCAGAGTCACTCCCCATCTTCCGGAAGAGACTCAAGACCCACTTGTTCAGAGTTCACCTGAACCCTGCATAACTATCCTCATGCTCGTATTTGTTATATGTCCTGGCACTTTAATCTTTGTAACTTGGCACTTAGTCAGAGATGTTGTACACTAGCAATGGTTAATCTAGCACTTGAAATGCTTGAAACTTGTTCTGGTAACTTGCTTACAATGAAATGTTTCACCTTCTGATGACAAATGTACTCTTTGTAAGTCGCTTTGGATCTGCTAAATGCCCTAAATGTAAGTGGAAATGTAAACGAGTGAGGAAAAGAAGGGTTAAATTCTGGTTTTACTGGCAGAGGGATACAGTCAGCGTCAGGTTGGTTCGATCCTTAACATTTTAAAGCCGGCAGTTCATAAGAACAAGGTCAAGCAGCAGACATTGGGGACAACAAAGCTGTAAGTCGCTTTGGATAAAAGCGTCTGCTAAATGCCCTAAATGTAAATGTAAATGTAATGTTTTTTTGGGATGGTGGGGGATTGAGTCGCTGCTGTGTGCAATTTGCTGTCTTATGTTTATGGAATTTATCATTTGTAACCCACAGAAGACTATTCATAATGTGTGTACGTGGATCCACCAACCTTTATATTGAATGTTCATTAATTATTGATTATTGATGTCCTCATTATTATTAATATTAATATTATGATTATTGTTATTATTATCATCATCACTTTGCGTAAATAGAATCGTGCCTCATTTGTTCTATAAGCTGAAATGTATCATTTACAAATGAAAAAAAAAATTTCAAATGTGTAATGAGTCAAATGTCAAATGTTCAACAGTTAAGTATAGTAGAACATATGTGAATACCATGCATAATCAGACAGAATGGAACTCTCTCATCCCCATAGGGACTGGCCATTATTTGATTTTGTAGATTATAGTAATTACGCTACATTATATAATTCAGATTCAGATGTACTTTATTTATCCCACAGCGGGGAAATTTCCGTGTCGCAACAGCCTTGAAGTACAACACTACAGAATAGAAGAAGCCTATCTAAAATGGGAAACGTATACAATAGACAGGAATGGACAAACAAACAAACAGACAACAACTGAGAATGTACAGAAAGTACTAGACGATCTGTAATATAAATATAAATATGAAATAAATATAAATGTATTATAGTATATTTAAGCTAATATAATTAATTTAAGATAATAGTATAAATATATATTAGCCTATATTTTCTGTCCATTTTTTTATGCAGTAATATTCTCCCCTTGATACAGCTGTGGAAAACCCTGTCAATTGAGTAGTCAAGTGTTTCAATATCCAAAAGGTCCCAAAAATAGGCACTTTGAGGCACATATATAAAAATCTGATTGAATCTGATTTCGCTTGACAAATGAGATTCAACCATACCACATAGATGTACATACACATAAATATACACACAGCTCAAGCAAGAGAAAACTTACAGCCAGTCAGTGTATTGCGTTCCACACTGTCTTCCTGCAGTTCTTCATGAGACAGAAATACTCGTAGGCGCTTCAAGGAAACACTTGCCTAGAGATGAAAATGTTATCCAAATTACCTGTGTGATACCACCACTAAATAGCGGTCAAAATAGAAAAACAAATCAAACACATCGAACAAACCTTAAATAGGACCATGAATAGTTATATATGAAATGTTCTTATGTATGACTTATGGTCAGGATAATTTAAGCAGGATGTGGACCAAATGTTCATCAGAAACAAATATTCAATATTTTTCAATGGATATATGCTGGATACATATATATATACACACACACACACAACTGTGGAAAAAAATCAGCATCTCTATATGTATGGCAGCCATTTCAATGCAGTGTCTGTTAAATTCCAACACGAGCACATCACATTCTACTTAATGAGATACTGATTAGGTGATCACTTGAACCAAATCTTATTTAATGAGGAAAAGTATAAAAGCCACTGCTGTGGTCATCACTATCCTCTTGACATAGGACCAGCTGGATGGCAAAAACAGTGCTAGTAGTACCTCAAAGGTAATTGGAATAAAAAAAAGTAACTAGTGACCGTGCCAAAAGAAAAGTTTTGAGTTTTCCAAGTTTTTCCCACGTGACCCCCTGTAGTGGCTCGCATCAAATTCAAGATGATGCTGCTGGCCTACAAAGTCGTTAATGGAACTGCCCCCTACCTACCTCCAAACATTGGTGAAACACCACGCCCCTGCTCGAGTACTCCGCTCAACTACCTCAGCTGGTCGACCTCCATCACTAAAAGGAGGAAAAGGTCGGATGGCGAAATCTCAACGCTTCTCTGTTTTGGCACCGCTGTGGTGGAACGAGCTCCCTGCCAATGTCAGGACTGCAGCGTCACTCCCCATCTTCCGGAAGAGACTCAAGACCCACTTGTTCAGAGTTCACCTGAACCCTGCATAACCCTACCCTCATGCTCTTATTTGTTGTACGTCTTGGCACTTTAATCGCTCTTCGTAACTTGGCACTTAGTCAGAGATGTTGTATACTACCAAGGGTTAACCTAGCAATTGAAACGCTTGAAACTTCCAGTGACTCTCTTACTGTATTAGCAGCAATTAAATGTTTCACCTTCTTATGACAAATGTATTCTTTGTAATGTACGCTTTGGATAAAAGCGTCTGCTAAATGCCCTAAATGTAAATGTAAATGTAAACGAGTGAGGAAAAGAAGGGTTCAATTCTGGTTTTACTGGCAGAGGGATACAGTCAGCGTCAAGTTGGTTCGATCCTTAACATTTTAAAGACAGCAGTTCATAAGAACAAGGTCAAGCAGCAGACAATGGGGACAACAAAGCTACAGACTGCCAATTCATTCGAATGTCACACAACAACCGTAGGATGACATCAAGTGACCTACAAAAAGAATGGCAAATGGCAGCTAGGGTGAAGTGCACAGCGAAAATGGTTTGAAACAGGCTCCTAAGGGCAGGGCTGAAGTTGTACAAAGCTAGAAAAAAACCCTTCATCAATGAGAAGCCAAGAAGAGCCAGGCTGAGGTTTGCAAAAGACCAGGACTAAGGTCATCATCTCTGATGAGTCCAATTTTCAGCTTTGCCCAACACCTGTTGTCTAATGGTTAGACGGACAACCGGAGAGGCCTACAAGCCACAGTGTCTTGCACCCACTGTGAAATTTGGTGGAGGATCGGCAATGATCTGGGGGTGCTTCAGCAAGGCTGAAATCGGGTAGATTTGTCTTTACGAAGGACGCATTAATCAAGCCACGTACAAGGTTATCCTGGAAGAAAACCTGCTTCCTCCGGCTCTGATAATGTTCCCCAACTCTGTGGATTGGATTATCTAGCAGGACAATGCTCCATGCCACACAGCCAGGTCAATCAAGGTGTGGATGAAGGACCACAAGATCAAGACCCTGTCATGGCCAGCCCAATCTCCAGACCTGAACCCCATTGAAAACCTCTTGAACGTGATCAAGAGGAAGATGGCAGGTCAAGCCATCAAACAAGGCTGAGCTGCTTGAGGTTTTGTGCCAGGAGTGGCATAAATTCACCCAGCAGCAACGTGAAAGACTGGTGGGGAGCATGCCAAGACACATGAAAGCTATGATTGAAAATCAGGGTTATTCCACCAAATATTGATTTATGAACTCTTCCCAAGTAAAAACACTAGCATTGTGGCATTTAAAAATTATTATGAACTTGTTTTTTTTGCATTATTCGAGGTCTGAAAACACCTTGACTAGTTCTCATTTTCTGGAGAGAATTCTGGAGAAATTGTGTCTGTAGTTTATAGAATAAAACAAAAAAAATGACAGTAAAACACAACTTGCTGTTCTCTAACAAGGAGCTGAACAGCTAAATTCACAATAGGTGTTTGATCCATGAATCGACCAATACATTTCCTGGTTCAATTAGAATTGGTATTTAAACAGTCCTCTTCATCATGCTGTTCACATTTTAACATCATGAGACCAAGACGATGGTGTCATCAGTACGTTGCAACAGCGATACAGAGAGACTGGAAGAGTCACAGAAAGGCATAGAAGTGGTCCTTCGGCCACATCCCACACTGATGATCACTTCATTGTGAACAGTGCCCTGCAGAACCGGATGATGAATGCCACTCAACTCCAGGCACATTTAAGGGAGGTGAGAGGCACCTAAGTGTCACGTCAGACCATTCAAAACAGTTTCTATCAGCGTGGAAGTCTGCTTGCTAGATGACCTGCAAGGGTACCTGACCACACCACTAGGCACAGGCGTGATCGTCTTGCATGGGCCAGGGAGCATTTACGCTAGACGAGGGACCAGTGGGCCTCAGTGCTGCTGTGATGAAAATCAATTTGCGTTGAGCAGAAGTGATGGCTGCCAACGGTGTTGGAGACGTCAAGAGCACTACACATCAGCCACTTGTCACCAAACAAGCCTTTGGCGGTGGTGGTGTTACAGTGTGGGCAGGTGTGTCTAGTCAATACAGAACTGCCCTACACTTTGTGAATGGTACAGTAACAAGCCCATACAACCTGAATAACATTAATCCAGTCATTGTGCCCCTGCATGAACAACACAGGCCTAATTTCAGGCTGCTGGAGGCTGGGGTATCTCAAATGGAGTGGCTTGCACTTTCTCCAGACCTGAATCCCATAGAAAACTCATGGGATCAGCTGATTCGCCGTGTAGAGGCTGGTAACTCTGTACCCTAGAACCTCAATGACCTGAGGGCCGCCCTTCAAGAAGAGTGGGATGCCATGCCTCAGCAGACAGTAAATCAATTTGTGAACACCTTGAGACTTTGTGAAGCTGAAATTGATGGTCAAGGGCACATGACAAGTTATTGAGACATTGCCATTTTTTGTTGTGGTATACCTACCACTGTTGTTGGCTTTCGTTTCAATAAATTGTTTGCGATGAGGCAATCACCATTGCATGCTTGTACTATATAATATCACTGTAGCGTGAACTTTTTAAATTTTCCATGAATTTCACCTAAAAGCCAAATATCCCTAACCTTTTGAAAGTAGTGTGTACATATATATAGAAATGCAATGGCTTTTAAAATTCTAAACATTATGGCAGTTATTTGCTTCCATAGTCTTCATTCTTCAATTCAATAAAGAAACATTTTAAAAGGGGTTTCGTTATTTGGTTTTGCAGCTCACAGACAATTTTGAGCACTTTGTTTTTTGAGCTGACACGATAATTAACAATTAATAAATATCAAGCATCATTTTAAAGTAAACCATTTAACAGAAATTAGTTTTGAAAATATAATCTAAAATATAAAATATTCTAATAGATTTTAATCTGCTGATACCAAAAATCAATTTTCATTGGATAAAGCGCACGTGTCATTGTAAAGTCAAGAAATAAGGTCCTCCTTTTCTCCAGGTAGCCATTAGCCTGATGATTAATATGCTTGGAACCCTTGAGACACAGAAAATGGGGGAAATTCCAATTCCAGTAGATGAGGAATCAATGATATCAATCACTTTGATACACACCATGCTTTATCTGCATCCAAATATCTAGCCGGGGACCGCTGGAAAAAGGCTTGCAAAGAGCTGCAGTGGAGAACACAAACCACTCAGCAGCAACTTTGTGGATGGACCGAGCAAGGTGACGGGAAGTCAGCTAGCTTTGCTGGTGCTTTGGCAATACTGTAGTCAAGAATGGAGGCCATTCACAGATGGCGAGCATGCCAAAACATTCATGCTTGATGTGGCCAATGAATTGTTTGATGGCTTCTCCGATGAAGACAAGATAATCAAACTAATAAAAGACGTGCCTCTGTCAGCAAAAACACAATCATACCATCATGATGGCAAATTAAGTCGAGGAAAATTAAATGGACATAAACGCAGGGACATCCTTTTCTTTCATTTTAGATGAGTCAACAAATGTTCGCCATGTCTCAGTCTGGTGATGCACTGCACGGGACACACTCGTGAGGAAAGTCTGAAGGGATCAACGAGAGGAGAGGATTTATTTAATTCCCTAAAGTTCCCTAAAGAAAAAGAATCTAGCGATGGATAATAACAGCAACATCTTTTGTGTTATCTGTAGAAAACAAAAACCAAATCAAAAACCCTGATGAAACGGCAAACAAACATCTATGCTACCTCGCCCGGGATAGGGAAATCGGGGCCCCCTACTGGAGCCAGACCTGGGAGGGGAGCTTGCCGGCGAGCGTCTGGTGGCTGGGCCTTGACCATTGGGGCTCGGCCGGGCACAGCCCGAAACAGCTACATGGAGGAGCCGCTGCCCTGTGGGCCAACCACCTGCAGGAATAGGCATCGGGGTCAGTTGCTATGCAAGCCGGGCGGCAGGCAAAGGCGGGGGCCTGGGCGTGCTGATCCCCGACATCGCAGACTTGCTCTAGGGACATGGAATGTCACCTCTCTGGCGGGGAAGGAGCCAGAGCTGGTGCGGGAGGTGGAGCGATACCAACTAGATATAGTTGGGCTCACCTCAACGCACAGTACTGGCTCTAGAACCAAACTCCTGGAGAGGGGCTGGACTCTCTCCTTTTCTGGAGTTGCCCAGGGTGAAAGGCACAGGGCAGGTGTGGGGATACTCACAAGCTCCCGGCTGAGCGCCGCTGTGTTGGAGTTCTCCCCGGTGAACGAGAGGGTCGCCTCTATGCGACTACAAGTTGTGGAGGGGAAGGCTCTGACTGTTGTGTGTGCTTATGCACCGAACAGCAGTTCAGAGTATCCGGCCTTCTTGGAGTGTCTGGGTGGTGTCCTGGAAGGGGCCCCATCTGGGGATTCAGCTGGGGAGTTCTATTGGGAGACTTCAACGCTCACGTGGGCAACGATGGAGAAACCTGGAGGGGGGTGATTGGGAGGAACGGCCTGCCTGATCTGAACCAGAGTGGTGCTTTGTTATTGGACTTCTGTGCTAGCCATGGATTGGCCATAACGAACACCATGTTCGAGCATAGGGTGGGTCATAAGTGTACGTGGTACCAGAACACCTTAGGCCAAAGATCGATGATCGACTTTGTGGTCGTATCATCAGCGGCCGTACGTCTTGGACACTCGGGTGAAGAGAGGAGCAGAGTTGTGAACTGATCACCACCTGGTGGTGAGTTGGATCAGATGGCGGGGGAGGCTGCCGGACAGACCTGGTAAACCCAAACGTGCGGTGAGGGTGAACTGGGAATGTCTGGTGGAGACCCCTGTCCGCGAGGTATTCAACTCTCACCTCCGGAAGAATTTCTCGTGCATCCCAGGGGAGGTTGGGGACATAGAATCCGAGTGGGTCATGTTCAAAACCTCCATTGCAGAGGCGGCTGTTAGGAGTTGTGGTCGGAAGGCCATCGGTGCTTGTCGTGGCGGTAACCAAAGAACCCGCTGGTGGACACCAGCGGTGAAGGAGGCCGTCAAGCTGAAGAAGGAGGCCTTTCAGGCTTGGTTGGCCCAGGGGTCTTCTGAAGCAGCAGACAGGTACCGGGAGGCCAGGAGGGCTGCGGCTTCGGCGGTCAATGAAGCAAAAACCCAGGTGTGGGAGGAGTTCGGGGAGGCTATGGGGAAGGACTTTCAGTTGGCCTCAAGGAAGTTCTGGCAAACCGTCCGACGACTCAGGAAGGGAAAACAGGGCTTGGCTCAGGCTGTGTTCAGCCGGGGAGAACTGCTGACCCGGACTGGGGATATTGTCGGGCGGTGGAAAGAACACTTTGAGGAACTCCTGAACCCGACCAACACATCCTCAGTGGAAGAGGCAGAGTCTGAAGCCTCGGGGGAAGCCTCGTCCATATACCTGGCAGAGGTCTCTGAGGCAGTCAAGAAGCTCCTCAGTGGCAAGGCGCCAGGTGTGGATGAGATTCACCCTGAGATGCTGAAGGCTCTGGACATTGTTGGGCCGTCTTGGCTGGCACGCCTCTTCAGTGTCACG
>OMKQ01100475.1:0-20494 GCA_900302335.1 Phycis phycis
GAGGAGGAAGTAGTCCATGAGGAGAACGACTGGGGTACGTATAATTATATACTACCATAATAGATAATAATATACCAAACTATAAACAACCACAATACTGAATATACAGTATATACCGTACTATAATATACCATAGTATACCACAATATATAATAATACACCATACTATAAATACTAACAATGTACCATAATCTATATACCATAGTACCATACTAGCACCAGCACGGCATCCTAATCATCCAGAAGATCAGATGATCGGCAGGTGGCAAATCGCCATATGAACCGGTGGATTATACAAGAGGTGTTTTGTGTGTGTGTGTGTAGGTATAGAGGTGGTGTCAGAGGTGACGGAGGAGGAGCTGAAGGCGTCCTCAGGGCCCATCCCTGACCTCCCAGAAGGCATCACCGTGGCCTACACCCTACCTGCTCAGAAGGTCGGGGTGATGCTTCTCATCCCCACAGCGTTTCATAAATACTGCCCCTCAGGACTCATAGTCCAGCTTGAGGTTGAAACTGCTCGGTTTGAGCTTCTTGGTTTTGGTTCCTCAGGATTCGGCTGAAGGAGCGATGGTGCAGGAGACGGAGGAGAGCCTGGAGGAGCTGATGGCACGCATGAAGCAGATCTGAAGCTAGCGGCTAGAAGCTAGCAGCTTGCATCGGCCAGCCCGTACTGACCAACTGGAGCATGCCCATGGCTAACCCTGTTAGCCTTTTCCCAGAGAGCCTGCAGCACTTGTAAAGTAATGTAAAGCTGGTGCTTGGCTACCAGCAGCAGACCAGTCTCCAATAGAGACAAACCCCAGTAACATGATGAGGGATGCTTGCTCAACAGTGGCCGGGTGCTGTAGAGTCTTAACATAAATATCATAAACTCTGTTAGTTGGTTTGTTCATGAAGAGCCCTACCGTAACATCACATATCAACAACTTTCAATAAAATATTTATTAGATGGAACATGTTTTGTCCATTCCAGACTAAATATACATTTTATACAGAATGAATTCATGATATAAAACAATGATCACAGTATACTTATGATTTATCATACAAACAATTTAACACTGTACCATAATCTATTGTGGCACTATAAACATGGCTTCATTATAAAAATGAGTACAGTTTATTTGGCATAATGCACTTAAGGTCACAGAGACTAGCAGCAAATAGTGCACTAGCAGTGAATATTGCATACTGTAGTGAATACTGGGAACAGTACAACCACCTGGCAGCCAATTTGCTCCTGAAAACGCAGATGCTCCATTCACAACTAGTTACTTTATAGATCAAGTACCTCTCAATATGGCCATTCAGTACTAATTACTTTATAATTCAGTTAGCTCTGTCTGACCATTCAGTACTAGTTACTTTGGTTACTTCTGTAGGTTCATAACCTCTGTCCAGAGGTTTAGGACCTCATCTTGGTGGAAAGAGTACAAGGTCCCACGCTTTGGCAAAAAAAAATCCACTGAATGGCACACACATGAGTGAATGTTTTAACAAATCTTGACTTTGTTTAACAAAGTCATTAGGCATTATAAGTCTCACTACAGCTTCCATTGTATTACAGTGATGGTGATTCGTTCTAAATACTTCATACAGACGGTAATAATACTTGATGATACTCCTACTGGCACTGATGTTAGCCACCGACAGAGATTAAAGTTATCAACAAAGTTGTTAATCCCAGCTCCGCCTCGTAGCGTTCACCTGGGAGTCTGGGCGATGAGGGCGGGGCCTCTGAGGCTGAACGTGTCTCCATTGGAGGAGTGGCGTGAGGGGGCGGTCCCACACACCAGCGATGGCTCCGCATCCTTGATCTCCATGGCCCGCTTGTACAGCTCAGCGGCTTTCTCAAAGTCTCCCTCCTCGTAGCTGGAGAGGAGGGAGAGCAGGGAGTGGGTTAGGCGGGCGTGGGCGGTTCTCGGTGGTTCCAGCTGGTTTTAGAACGTTGGCCTACCTGAGGACCGCCAGGTTCTTGAGGGTTTCCCCGACACGGGGGTGGGAGGGGCCCAGTGTGTCTTCATAGACCCGAAGCGCCCTCTGGTACAGGGGAAGAGCTTCCTCATGCTTCTTCTGGAACCCAGGAATATACCCTGTTATACCAAGACCAAGCCTAGTGCCCGGTTATACCCAGACCATAACCTATACATCATTATACCTCAGCGGTGTATTTCTTTATATTCACGTTCATTTTTTTAGCATGCTAGCTGTGTTAGCATGCTACTAGTTTTGGCGGTGTGTTAGCACAGTAGCAGTCTCACCAACTGGCAGTAGATGACGGCCAGGTTGACCAGCGCCGTGGCAACACTGGGATGTTTGGCGCCAAAACTCTTCTGTCTGATGTCTAGCGCTAGCTCATAGAGGGGCACTGCCTTCTCTAGCTTACCCTGGGAAAACACAAGCACACATCTCTCTCAATCTCTCTCTCTCTCTCTCTCTCTCTCTTATGTAGATGAAGATGTATCAAAATAGTGAGATCTCCACCCTGCGTTTGTAGAGCATGGCCAGGTGTTTGAGGGTGTAGGCCAGCGAGGGGTGGTCTGGGGACAGGGCCGCCTTGCGGAGCTCCAGGGCTCTCTGGTAGAGCTCCTCGGCAGCCTGGTACTCCCTCCGCTCGCTGTGCAGCGCCGCCAGGTTGTTGAGAGACTGGGCGCAGTCCGGGTGCTCCGGCCCCAGCACCCGCTGACGCATCTCCAGAGACCGGCTCAGGAAGCCTCGCGCCGCCCTGGCGGTTAGCACACCATTAGCACACTGTTAGCACACAGCTAGCCACGCACAGGTAGAACACTGTTAGCACATGGTAAGCATAAATAGTATATATACAAGGTATATAGTGTACATATATGGTGTATTTATACTCTAGGTTGTTCTGCAGGTAGTACAGGACCCCCAGCTCGTTCAGGGTCTTGGCGCAGTCAGCAGAGTCATTCCCCAGGGTCAACTCCTCCAGCTGCAGAGCCCTGCGCCTCAACAGAGTGAACCCATACTGGGGGGGAGGGGAGAAATACATACATAAAGATAGACTGAGAGAGACAGAACCTCTGAAGAAGTGTAAAAGGGAAGGGCTGTCCATCTGTCTCTCTGTCTGGCCGTCTCACCATATGTCCCTTCTGGTGCGCAGTCTTCTGTCGTATCCTGACTGACCTCTTACGGAGCTTCTCAGCCTGCTCATACCTGACAGCGGAGACAGCGGAGACAGCGTTACACAACATACCATTGCACACACGACTCAAACAAAACACACTCAGGTTCCTGGCTGTGAGTGTCCCTTTGGGTGACCCTTTGGGTGCTAGGATGGAGCGAGGTGTCACAAACTTGTTCTGTTTCTGGTAGAGCGCAGCGAGGGACTCCAGTTCCCGCGCCACGCTGGCGTGCTCGGCTCCATAGGCATTTTCGCTGATCTGCAGCGCCTGCTTGTACAGCTGTTCCGCGCTCTCGTACTTCCTCCAGTGCACGTAGACGGCGGCCAGCTGGTGCAGGGAGCGGGCCACGCTGGGGTGGTCCGGGTCCAGGGCCGTCTCCCGGATCTCCAGCGACCGCTGCAGGGGCGCCACAGCCTGGTGGGACAAGGAACCATAGCCTTAGAGGCGCTGACACCCAGAGGAACTGCAGCCTTAGAGGAGCAGACACCCAAAGGAACTACAGCCTGAGAGGAGCTGACACCCAGAGAAACTACAGCCTGAGAGGAGCTGACACCCAGAGGAACTACAGCCTGAGAGGAGCACACACCCAGAGGAACTACAGCCTGAGAGGAGCACACACCCAGAGGAACTACAGCCTGAAAGGAGCAGACACCCAGAGGAACTCACCTGGCTGACCAGGCCCAGGTCCCGGAGGAAGCGCCCCAGGGTCTCGTAGAGGCAGGCCAGCCTCTTCATGCTGTCCTCCCCCTGGCAGCGCTGCTCGTACTGCCGCAGTGACTCAAAGTACTGAGCGGCCATGGAGCTCCGGTCCTTCCCCACACACTGCCAGTAGCACAGCAGCTCCCAGAACCGACCCCTGGGCGCCAAACACACGGGGACCCAGTGGACCAGAAGACCAGCGTTAGACTTGGGTTAGGAGACTAAGAGACCATGGTTAGAGACCAGGAGGAGGCTAGGAGGCCAGGGTTAGGAGGTTAGGAGACAGAAGGAGGAGGCACTTTCGCAGCTCTCCTGGGACACTGGGGGGGTTGAGGATGAGTAAAGTATGTGTACAGAAATAGTGTAGAGGAGGAGCAGAAGGAGGAGGTACCTTTTGTAGAGATTCTGGGACACCAGGAGGTTGAGGAGCACCAGCTGAAGCTTCTCCTTCTCCCCTTGCTGCTGGAGGAGCCAAGGGAGTTCATCTGCTGTCCTCCAGCAGACCTCCTGCTGGCTACACACACACACACACACACACGCCCATGCCAATGCATACATACAATAAGGGTTGCTGGTTCAAATGGTCCAGGGTTAGGTGAAAAGTGAAAGGCCAGGGGTCATTTGTACCTGAGCTTCTGGTTGAAGTAGAGGATGAGTTTGTCTCTGTAAGGAACCGCTCTGTCCCCCCCACTCAAAAACTCCTGCCTGACAGCCTCCCAGGCCTACACACACACACACACACACACACACACACACACACACACACACACACACACACAGCCATACAGGTGAGTTACCTGTGATCGACAGTACAATTGAGTTATCTCCACGTGATGGACTGCACAGGTGAGTTACCTGCAGGTGATGGAAGCGGACCAGTCCACAGACCAAAGTCAGGATGCGAAGTTTGCTGAGCTGTTGCAGCACAGATGACAGAACAGGAAACTCCAGATCTGGAATCAGCTCCAGGATTTCCGATTCGCTCACTCCATTCCGGCTGGCCCACACGAGACACAGCATCTGCAACCAATGAAACACCCCAGAGTTACATTGCTATACGTTCTGAATCTAAGACGAAGACAAGCCACGCAGCGCCTGCTACCTCGGTGGTGGTGTGCCGGTCTCGCTGGGAGCTCAGGGAGTCCAGGGTCACCTGGAGAGCCAGGCGGTACAGAGACATGGTGTCCTGGCAGAGGAGACACTGTTCCAGGAGCTTCTCAAGAGTCCAGCGCCCCCTACAGCTGGAGCACACAACAGGACACTAAACATCACACTGCCCACAGACAAGGCTCCAAACACATTGATGGATGAACTGAACACGTCTTTGTCCAAAGGCAACTATGGATATCACAATATTGAACAGATCCAGTGAAGTCCTACGATGGCCACTACCTGGTCCATGATGCTTCATACAGCTCATCCAGAGGGACTGACCTGATCCATGATGCTCCATACAGAGCATCTAAAGGGGACTAAATGGGTCCATACAGAGCCTCTAGGGGGAACTGACCTGGACAGCAGTCTGGCCAGCAGCGTGACATACAGGGCACTGCAGGCAGACGCAGAGCGGCAGTGCTGCTCCAGCCTCTTCTCCTGCAACACAGCACAATCTCCTCACAATCTGCTTCTCCCAAAACCTCCTCAGAGTGTTCCATCCACTCCCCCCTGTCACGCCTCCTCCTCCCACCTCCCACCTTCTCGTCCCCTTTTCAAATCCCTCCCATCCCCTTTAAACTCATCACTCCTTCTCACCTCCCCCCACCTTCGCCCACGTGAGGAGGTGTTCATGGAGACACTGACCTGGTCCTTGGACAGCTGGACCTCCAGATCCTGGAACTCTGAGCCCACCATGCTCCTTACCTCCCTGGGGCTCAGGGGCTCCATGTGGAGGGTGGGCCACAACCTGGGTGACCGCACACACCATATGCAGTGATAAGAGTTCAATAACTATTGATTGATGATTGTTTGATGCGCTGGGTGTTAATTACTGATTGTTAATGGCGCAGAATGTTAATTGCAGGTGTGGTACCTCCAGGTGTGTGGGCAGGTCTCCACATTGACGGACACCACCACCCTGACGTTAACCGGGAGTGGGTCGATCAGCCACTTCATGTGTCTCTCTGCGTTCTGTAAACACAACTTCCGTCAGACAGGAAGCCACTGGAAAACGTGGCTGCCGTAGAAACAAGCTACGCCTCGTACGGCTTCGTACCTGGATCTGGTCGATGGAGTCGATTATGATCATGATGTTGCCATGGTGACGGGCCGACAAGCGCTCCAGCCAGCGAGGGAAGTCCTCCAGGATCTTACTGGGCTCCATGGAGAGACCCGACACAGACCACAAGTGCTGCAGCAGCTGGAGAGCAACATACTGGTCACACCAGGTCACACCTGGACATTCTGATCATATCTGGACTAAGCTCAAGAAATTCCGAATGGACCTGGTCAGACCTGGACATTTGATTACACCTGGTGACACTTGGTCACACCTGGTTACACCTGGTAACACCTGGACTAAATGCAACACATAATCAACATTGGCTGAACCCATACAGTCAGCCCAAGACCTTGGGGTTAACTTGGGCAACAGCTACTCCCAGGGAGCAAGGGTCACCTTGACAGTAAGGCGTTTGATGAGCAGAACAGGTTCTGAGCTGGTGGAGAGAGGACGGCCCACCAGGTGGTACAAGACCAGGGTGTTGGGGGAGTTCTTCTGCTGCAGCTCAATCCTGACGGGAGGCACAGACATGACAGACGCATTATGACCTATCATAGCCTGGTTCTGCATTACTCCAGGGTGAAACTCTCCTCACCATTTGGACAGCAGGAGAGACTTGCCCGACCCCGGACCCCCAGACAGCAGCAGTGGAGGGGTGGGAGGGGGAGCTGCCACCATGTCATTCAGACGTTCTAGATACTGACGAGAGTGAGAGAAAGAGAGAGAGAGAGAGAGAGAGAGAGAGAGAGAGAGAGACATTTAAACACTCTAGATACTGAAGAGAGAGAGAGAGACATTTAGATTATCCAGATACTGAAGATAAATGTAATTTCTAGGAATCATCCAAGTGCTCCACAGTCCAAGTGTGGATATGAATGAGGAGGAAAAAGTAGGGAGCAGTCAGGGCTACTATTTCTACAGTGCATGGTACCCAGTCTCTGGAGGAGAAGGAGGAGAACATGGAGAACATGGGCATACCTCCTGGAGGAGGAGAACATAGACCTAACCCCCCGGAGGAGGAGAACATGGGCTTACCTTCTGCAGGCCTAGAGGGGAGGAGGTGCAGCAGGCCTGCTGGAAGGCCTCACACTGCTCCTGTTCATCATGGAGGTCCCACAGCATATCCCCCCAGTCCTCGTCAGGACTCTCCTCCATCCCTGCATCCTTAGAGTCTGCCTCCACCCCCTCCAGACCTAGCAGCTCCTGGTAGACCACAAAGACCTTCTTCAGGACTTGGTGTGGTGGTTTGTTTTGAGGGTTTGAGGGTGTGGTGATGGTGGTGTGGTTATTGACAAGAGGGTCTGGAATGTCTCTACCTGTTTGATGACCTTCTCCAACTGAGAGAAGATCATGGCTGCTCCTTCCTCAGCAGAGCCGCTGTGGTCCACCACCTGGACAACATATAGATGACAACAGCGCCATTAGAGACCATATGACAACCATCCAGCCATCATGACGTTACCATGACGACCACCACGATGACCGTCCACCATGACGACGTCACCATAAACATCGCTCTCCCCTCACCTGGACCTTGGCGGCCGTGTCAGCGGCATTGACCCTCTCCAGCAGCAGTCGGGTGGGCTCCGGCAAGGCCTGCTCTCCCTCGGTACGGAGGTACACCACCAGGGGGCGCCCATCGGGGTTCCTCACAAACGCCTCCTCCGCGTCCTCGACCGCCGAGCTACACACAACGACACACGGCTGTAGGGACGCCTCTGGCAGGGGGAGGGGGTCGTGACCTCTGTGAGTGGGTGTGGCCTATACCTGGCGAGGGAGGACTTGAGGAGGAGGACACACACGGAGCTCTTCTCCATTTCCTGCCTGCGCTCCAGGGAGAAGGAGGCGGCGTGCTCCTCGGGGAAGCTGACACTGAGGTAGAAGTGACCTCTGGCCTCACATAGCCGCTGCAGCCTGCCAGAGTACTTCTACAACACAACACATCAGGCCCATCACAGCACTAGCACCCGTCACTAGCACCACATACACAGCATCCCCTCCACCGCCACCCCACTAGCAGGTGTGGAGGAGAGGGGAGTGTGGACGAAAAACCAGGAGATGGGGGTGGAGGAGGTGTGGATGTGAGGAGAGAGGAGGAGATGAGGAGCGAGGAGTAGAGACCAGGGAATGGGAAGTGAGGATGTGTGGAGGAGGGGAGAGGTGAGGAGAGACCAGGGGATGGGGAGTGAGTGAGGAGGTGGTGGAGAAAGGATGAGGTGAGGAAGAGGAGGAGGAGTTTTGCTTATTTGATGAATTGTATGTGCTCGCATGATTCTTTTTGGGTTGTATCTTCAAGGTTCAATGCACTTAGGACAGAAGTGTCAGCTAAATGAATGCAATGTAATTGATGAGAATGAAGTGGAGGAGGAGGAGGTACCTGGAGGAAGACCTGCAGCTCCTCCTGTGTGTCAGTGCTAGAGATGAGGTAGCAGCGCACCGTGTTGCTGCTCAGGGCCTGGGAGACGTGAGGGGAGACCAGGAGGAGACTGGCCACCGCCGCCTCCCAGTCGTCTTACACACACACAAGCGTGATAACACACGCACATACGTTACAACACTCACACACAAAAGGTGCAACATTGCAATGTTTCCTCAGCATGTAAACTAAGTGTGTACAGGAGGACTACAGGATGACGTGCTGCTACCTACCTCTGCTGACGTTGGCGAAGGGCCCCTCGACGTCTATCAGGCTGTGAGCCAGCTCTGGGCCCCTGAGGGTCTGCTGCAGGTGCATCATGCTGCCCATAGAGGGCTCACTGCCCAGGGGCCCGCCCACCCATGACTCACACTGGGTCCCTGCAGCTGAAACACACACACACACACATACACATACACACGTTAGTTAGGATGAGGGTAAATTAGTTAGGGTTGTTATGGTCCGGTTCTTACATGTGGCCATGGGTCTGCTGTCATCTGAGTGTCATCATGGTGGTTAGTGTTAGTTGGAAGTTAGTTACGGTTAGTAAGGGTAATGTTCTTACGTGTGACTGTGGGCCTGTTGTCATCAGAGTCAGAGTCGTCAGAGTGGTACACCTGGATGCCCTGGGCCTGGAGCTGCTGTAGCTTAGCCTCCAGCTCCCGCTTAGCCCTCAGCAGGTCCTGGATCTCCTTCTCTTTCGTTTCCCGGAAGATCTGTCAGGTGGGTTGGGTTGTTGAGGTTGGTTGGGGTTGGTCAGTATGTATTACAGAATGCTAGGTATGGAGCTACACGAGGTGCCGTGTGTACTTTAAACTGCCGTTTGACTTTGTCCCGGTCGTGTTCGAAGGTGGCGGCTCTCTCCATGGCCTGGTACTTAGCCTCCAGAGCCCCCTCCCTCTCCCTCAGGATCTTCTGGTAGGTCTTCTGTAGAGCCTACACAAGATGTTACAGACAGATTCACAACATTTAACAGCAACGTCCTATTCCATATTATCAAATTCCCCTCTAATCATATCCTACCTCATATCCTACCTTATCTCACGGGCAGTAAGTATGCATAGTATTCTATCCTGTCCTGATCTTATCTTATCTTTGCCTTCTTATCTTTTTTTAAGTGCATTTGGGTAGCTCCTTACCTGCAACTCAGCACGAAGCCTCTTGTTCTCCTCATCCAGCTTCGCCTCCTTCTTCTGCATGGAGGCTATCTCGTTGTTCTTACTCACACGAAATATCTCGTACTCCTTCCGGAGCCGCTCGTACTCCGCAGCATACTCCAGGTCCACGGAGCCCGTCGACTTAAAACTGGCCCCGATCACCCGGGGACCCCGGCGGAAGGAGCTTCGCAGTAGCCTGGCTTTGGGCTTCACCTCCACGGGAATCTCACAGGCTTCTCCCCCTTCACCCCCGTACCCGTCCTCTATTACCTCCCCGGGATTAACCAGGGAGGAGGCGGTACCCATAGTACCTCCGACGGCTCTCAGTCCTTGGAGACGTCCATCATCTCTCCTCGTTCACTGCGGTGCACATAGCGGATAGTGGAGAGTGTATAGACGGGAAAGACAATAAGAAGTTCTCTTCGTCTGCACGGTTGTATGTCGCAATGTAGAATGATCCGCTAACGGTGACAGTTTGTCGACATTATAACTGCTTGATATACATCCAACACACACTTTAAGACAGCTTAGCTATATAGACCTTCACGACATTAGTGGCCACAAGTTGCTTTTGTACCAAAACACAACGATGGAAAAAAAAACATTGAAACTGTGGGGGTGGCTTGCCAACTTGGAAGTTTGATATTTTATTTAGACAACTTCAACGCGACCTTTCCTGAACATAACCATAGTCTTAGACTTTATGAGTCCGGGTGAAGCGAAAGGAGCAGGAATGTACCGCAGACAACCAAACATCACGGATGTATTCCAAGTATAAAGGGTACTCACAGTCCGCCTGGCTTCGCCCTGCTGCCTTGGTAACAGACCGTTCTACGGAGGCCCGCACCGTTCAAACGGACCAACAGGACACACATACACCCACAAATAGTACTTTTCATTGGTTTGGCTGTTGGGCAAACACTATCCAATTCGACAGAGTAAACCCAATATAAAAGATGTTTGAGGTGTATGACCATGAATGCACAATGCACAATAATATAGATGAAGTTGCCATACATAATAGTGGATGTTGTGGGTTTGTTTCTTCGTCCAATCGGGTAGTAAACGGTCCATACAACTTCGTTTACAACCGAGGCATTGTATGTGAATTGTGACAAGTGACCGAAAGTGACACGAAATACAATAAACCGTTCCGTTCTCATGTTGCCGTTAAAACTGTTACTTTAATTTGCCTTTTGCAGTGACGCGTGTGACGTCAAGGGAGGACAGCTCTAACGGGTTATACTCGGGTCGCTGAGCTTCGAGTGAACATCATGAAGACATTAACGGGACGCAGCCCAAAGAAGACATTCCGCTGCTAGCAAGCTCCGGGTCCCCCGCTTAGTTTTACATTACAGACCTGTTGATAGCACTTAGCATCATTAGCATTCATTATATCTCAGCAATACTACTTTCCCGCTTCACTGGCAGCAGGGTTTTAAACGTTGTCTTGTTTTTATGGAGTCCCAGTCGAAACGGTCTGTGAGGATTCTGCTGGAGAGCTCGAGCTAATGCTAGCGCTAATGCTAGCAGAGAGACCACTACGATTTTAGCTGCAGCAGCTAGTTAGCTTGGCTAGCTCTCCCTCCACAGCTGCTAGGTAGCCTGGCTAGCTCTCCCTCCACAGCTGCTAGTTAGCTTGGCTAGCGCTCCTTCCACATCTGGATCTTCATTGTTTGTACCATGGGCCTAATCTTTGCCAAACTGTGGAGCTTCTTCTGTAACCAAGGTTAGTCACTCATTTAACAAGATGGGACTGGATGTGTGTAACTGTGACTAACACGTTAACAACACACAACAGATGACTCCGAAGTGCTTTTATTGTGATTCTTGGTTGGAGCGTGGTGATGTGTCTATATGTTATTTACAGTCGTACATTGTATTAAAGTTATTTTTGTCGTGAAAGTTGCTGCTAGATTGTTGATTTGATTGATGTTTGTAGTAGAACAGATTTGTGACCTCGACAAAAGCCTCGCCACGAATATGCAAAGAGTGGCTACTCGGGGTGCTCTTTGTTTGGGAAACAGTTGTTCAACCATAGCTGTGGTTACGTCCCAGTCAGCACTATTCATTATAACAGCATTCTTTCCTAACCGTCCTATAAAGTTGACTACATTGACACCCGCAGGGCAACTCAACCCTATGCATAATTTAGAGATTCGTTTTTAAAAGGACTCAACTTTCCACCAGTCTCCACAACCAATTCAACTCTACTGTCCATTCACTAATGAGGATTACAACACATTTTTCCTAATCCTTCTTTAGATCAGGATTATCTACTAGTGGCCTGGTCTACGTTCACTCTCTGTGCCAGTTCTGTATCTCTCCACCTATCTCAGTATCAGCCTACACTGCACTAAGTGGCTCATGCAACAGGTCTATTTATGTGTACTATAACTTTTAACTTGTGTGTTAATTCAAACAGTAATTGTATGTATTTTAACATATTTGATGAAGACAATGACAGTGTTCTATCCGGTTCTATTGACGGATAGCTTTCCTTTTTAGGAGTTATCCGCATTCATACTCCAGTACAATGGAATACAATGACCTCACTTCCTTCCGGTACCACCATAGCCCCCTGACCTCATGTCTGGTATGCACCTGCAAAGGCGTAGAGGCCAAAGCCCTCTAGTTTAACGTATGGTTTGTGTCGACACCTGAGCCAAGACGCAGTGTGGAGATTTTGGTCGGAATCGCCCACACACGCCCAGGCATATGGGAGTGTGGCTAGTTAGGTACTGACTTTAAACAAATGACTTGACGTCAACAAGCCCTATCCCATATGTGCAGTCTAGTATTCATAAAGTACATATTTTCTACCAACACATGATGTGCAAACAGTGAAAAGAAAGGCATGGTGAAAGCAGTTCACAGTAGAGGAAGGAAAAGCAACAGGTTACAGAGTTACAAGGGATCCGTGGATACTTTTCAAGTGTGTGGCGGTGTTGCGAATTGTATGCAGTTTTGTTTTTCACGTGTGTGCTGTCTTCATGTTTTGTGCAGAACACAAGGTGATCATTGTTGGACTGGACAACGCAGGAAAGACAACCATACTCTACCAGTTGTAAGTACTGCAGTGCTAAATGGGTGAAGGGGGCATTTAGCAGACGCTTTTGTCCAAAGCGACTTACAATCAGTACATTTGTGGGGTTCGACATGTGGACAGTTGGAGGAGTGGGATCGAACCGCCCTGTCACCCGCTCTACCCATTTAGCTAATGCCGCCACAGTACTCTACCATGTGCTACCATATATTACCATATTGATATTGTATTGTTTATACTACAGTATTGTACCAGATAGGTGTAAGTAGTGATTAATGTAGTTGTGGTTATACTACCTACAGTATTTTACACGGTGTGAGTAGACAGATTGACACATTACCTACACCTCCAGCTGTCCCCTTGGAGCCCAGGTTAGGCTTAGCTGTGTTGTTAAGTGTGTGTGTGTGTGTGTGTGTGTGTGTGTGTGTGTTCGCGTCAGTCTGATGAACGAGGTGGTCCACACGTCTCCCACCATCGGCAGCAACGTGGAGGAGATCGTAGTGAAGAACACACACTTCCTCATGTGGGACATCGGAGGGCAGGAGTCCCTCCGCTCTTCCTGGAACACCTACTACTCTAATACTGAGGTATACTATATACATGTACTACTGCAACACTGAGGTGTACTATATTCATGTACTAATGCAATACTGAGGTATTCTATATACATATACTACTCTAATCCTGAGGTATACTACATACATGTACTACTCTAATACTGAGGCATACATATACTACTCTGATACTGAGGTAGAATGTATAAATATACAGAGAGATGTTTATGTATTGACATATCATGTATATATCAGGATTCTCCCTAGTATTTATTTCCATGGTTGAGCTGCTACTCTCCCAGTTGCAACCTTTTAAATGGGCTACCAAAGATTAAAAAGCTCTACCTACCAATGATGACAACGAGTTTGTATTTAAATAAACATGAATCAACAAACCACCTTTATTGATTCATGATATTTGATGTTCACCCGTGTGTCGTTGGAACTACCATTGAGGCTCTGTTGTAACAACGGGGGCCCGAGGCTAAGGATACACATTGTGACATCAACTAAATGTCCTCCTTGAGATAAGTGTACAGAATTTCATACATGTATCAAGGTGAAAGTGTTGAGCTGCTGAAATGTTTTCCAGAGACAGATGGAGCAACGCAGTGGCAGGTCAAAGCTCCCCCTTAGGTCAAAGGTTGCACTCTCACTAAAGATCTTTTTATTGAGCACACCAACAGCCGGCTGTGTGAGACACAGGAGACCCGGGTTCTGCTAGAGCCTGCAGTGTGTAGACAGTGTTTCTGATGTGATGAGACAGAGCCAGGTAACAGGTCCCACTAGAGCCTGCAGTGTGTAGACAGTGTTTCTGATGTGATGAGACAGAGCCAGGTAACAGGTCCTGCTAGAGCCCGCAGTGTGTAATGTTTCTGATAGGGATGGGCATGTTAATTCATTTCTACATTACTACACAGTGCTACCATTAGATTAATTTAGGACTCATCTTCTCACAAAATGTACAATTGCAAGGAAAGAACATGTAGAGCACACTGCTACTGTGCGCGCTACGCATTCGCAGTACTACTGCCCAGCCCTAGTTCATCATCCTGGTGGTTCTGTTTCTCCAGTTCATCATCCTGGTGGTGGACAGCACGGACCGGGAGAGGCTGGTCATCTCTAAAGAGGAGCTATACCGCATGCTGGCACACGAGGTAACCACGGCATCGTCCACACACAATGTATACACAATGCTAAGCTGCAGTAGCCTGCAGGCTGTGTGTGGCGTGGTCAACAGTGTGTGTATGTGTGCGTTCGTGTTCGTGTGTGTGTGTGTGTGTGTGTAGGACCTACGTAAGGCTGCGGTTCTGATCCTGGCCAACAAGCAGGACATGAAAGGCTGCATGTGTGCAGCAGAGATCTCCAAGTACCTCAGCCTGAGCACCATCAAGGATCACCCCTGGCACATCCAGTCCTGCTGCGCCCTCACCGGGGAGGGGTGAGACACGCTCTATATATATCTATATCAATACACACACGCACACACACACACACACACCCAGTCCTGCGGTGGCGTGCGTGTGCGTGTGCGTGTGTGTGCGTGTGCTGAACATGTGACTCGTCTCCAGGTTGTGTCAAGGCCTAGAGTGGATGAGCTCCCGGGTCGGACTCAGATAGCCCCGCCCGTCCCACGGGGAGGTGGAGGAGGGCTGGAGGAGGAGGGAGCAAAAGGAAAAAGTTTCACCTTTGATCTCTAAAGACTAAACAGGACAACCTGTTGATGGAGCTGCTATTCTCGACCTCCTGGACCAATCAGAGAGGAGGAGCCAACACCACATACATATCATGTTGTCATTGAAACCATGGCCGTGGGCAGGTTTTGATTGGTGGGAATCACGTTACATTAAGTTCTCTTGGACATTGGTGCTTAAAAGAACCATTTCATAAGCTACGTTCATGTGGTGCATTATGGGTAACAGATTGCATACCTTCCGAATTCATTCCAGCAGCTTTAGCATGCATGCTAGGTACTTGCATACACACTATGGCACAACACACACACACACAAACACTAGATGATAACACACATGCATTGTCATAGCACATACACAGATGGTCCTAAAACACACGCATTAAATTGTCACACAATTTCACACTAATGAGTTGGTGGTAACACAAGGGTGTGACACACACACACACACACACACACACACACACACACACAGTCCACACTAATGAGTGTTTTGTAACACATGAAGACATCACGGTGTAACACGCATACTAGATCATATCGTGCATCTGTTTGGCCATACAAAACTTAACTTTCAAACACAATGCTTATTTTGACAGTATTTTAGTTTTGCTCAAATGTTGCAAAATATTTTATGTATTTCAGTTTCAGTTATATTAAGAGGATTGCCTTTTTAATAATCTTGTATGATGCAGGTTTATATCATCCAGACCTATGTTTTATTACATGTTTGCTTCTAGCTGCCTTTTGCATAGCAGCTGTTAGCCCCAGGTGGCTACAGCTAGCCCCGTGTGTGTGTGTGTGTGTGTGTGTGTGTGTGTGTGTGTGTGTGTGTGTGTGTGTGTGTGTGTGTGTGTGTGTGTGTGTGTGCGCGCGCGAGCGAGAGAGAGTTACAGAGTGCGTGGGTTGCTATATGACGAGGCAGACTCACTCAGTCCAGGTTAATGTTCTCAACATGTTAAAGTATTTTTACACACTGATGAGGGCCATGTGGACTCAACAGCCAGGATAGTCTGTGACCATGTGTGACCTTGGTCATGCATTTGTTTTTAATAAAACTTTTATTTTGAAACTTTATTCCCTTTCTCTGCTTCTTGACGTGTAGCATGCAGATCATTGTTTCCCACATTTAATTGATTGACTCTACAACCTGGGGATGCAAAGAACAGGTGTTGGGAATTGTGCCGTAAAAACAAATGATTATGTAACTGGTTTAGGTCGGCGCGATTACGTAATATTGTATACGTATCTAGGCCTTAAGTGTTTCATTTTAAAAGTAGTTTACTTCGATTTCTATGACAACTGGATAAACTATGTTACACTGTGTCGGAACGTTGTAGCGAAATAATCTACGGGTTATAAGCGGTGACATTACTTGCATTTAAATTGGGACTCAAAAGACGCGTGTTGAAAGTGTTCACTTATTACCAAAATATGAGAGAAAGAGTCTCCGACACCGAGTCGCTGGATTCTCCCGTCCAGGACCCGCTGTACCTCGGGTTTATTGTAGGATGGGGTCTGAACAACACGCAGCACGTAGTCCTAAGTGTCTTGTTAGTCGCTTCTCTTTTGATAACTCTCAGAAGATATCTTGGAAACAGAAAGGTGAGGTATTAAAGACATGTCTTTAGTAACAAGGTAGAAATAGAAATATTAGTAAAGTATACTAAAATAACTAGTTGCATGCTGTTTTTGTCTTAGCAAGGAGAACAAGAAGTCCCAAACACGTAAGTGTATTTTGGGTGTGTAATGGCCATCACCACTAATCAACATTATATTCTGAAGATTAACCAGTGACAACAATCTACTCTAGGGAAGAGAAGTTGGAGTTCTGCAGCAAGGCGGGGCATGCACACATGATAGACAGCCCCGAGCACCATTCACAGCAGTCCTCTGCCTGTCACACAGAACAGACTCCACCCCCTAGTGGTCTGGTGTGTCAGGATGACCTGCTCTGGTCTCCCTGCAGCCAATCAAATCCTATCACCTCCTCCTGCTCCTCCTGCCTGCTGTCTCTCTCCTCTCACACCACTAGGCCTCACCCTTCAGAACCTTCCTCCGTTACCACGGAAACAATCCGTCACCAGTGTGTGTTGGTGTCCGCCCGGCAGTGGGCCTCCGCCCGCGCCGCGTGGAGACGCTCCATCCTGGCAGTGCGCTTTGTGGTCAGGATGTTGCGGTCCAGGAATACGCTTGGGGCTCAGGGGTTAGAGGTCAGAAGGGCTCAGGAGTTAGAGGTCAGGAGAGCTCAGGGACTAGAGGTCAGGAGGGCTCAGGGGTTGGAGGACGGGGAGAGGGTCTTCCTCACCTTTCAGATGAAGCAGGCCTTCTTTGAGCGCCAACTGTCCAGGAGGAGCTGGGGCAGGGCAGGGGGCTCCAGAGGAGACGCAGGCCCCACACTTCCAGGAGCAGCACTCAGACCCACCAGCAGACCCACACCTCCAGGAGCTCTCAGACTCTCCAGCAGACCCGAACCTCCACCACCACCGCCCACCAACCCCACCACCACCATCTCCACAGCCCCGCCCACCTTCACCCACGAGCCGGGCGACGTGTCGGCGGACATCGGCTCCAACGTAACCCTGCCGTGCCGGGCGCGGGGTTACCCCGAGCCGCTGGTCACCTGGAGGCGCGGGGACGGCTCCTCCCTCCTCCACAGGGCCCCCTCGCCCAGCACCGTCACGCAGAGCCGCGGGGAGCTGCACATCATCAGTGAGTGCTCCTACTGCCTCTGCGCTGTACTGCGTGAATACATGTGGTGGAGCTTGGGGCAGTTTGGTTATTGTAGTCATTTAAATGGTTTTTAACCACTGAGTGGATGGTCCCTGGAACTACATTTTAGACTGGACTTGCTTGTTGTATTGTACTTGTATGATGTCTCTCTCACGTGTCTTAAATGCACTGTAACCTTTACTGTACGGACAAAGTTCCTAACAGAATAACAATTTAATTTCAATTGAATGTAATCTAATTTGATTGGATGCATAGTTGACATGATAACCCAGTTGAAACCATCCACTCTCATGTCTTCTCCAGACCTGTGGGTGGAGGATGAGGCAGTGTACGTGTGCGAGGCCCACAACCACTTTGGCAGCACTCAGGCCCAGGCGAAGGTCACGGTGACCGGACTGGGTAGGAACACTCGCTGCTTGCTTATTATGACATGAGAAACACTACGAGAGATTACCTTGAGATGAAACCTTTAGAGATGTTCTCAGTGTGTATGTGTGCCTTGTGGCGTGCAGAGATTTTAGAGGAGATGAGATGGTGGGCTGATCACACACTGGTTTTCTGCTGAAGTACATGCAGGTTCTTCCCCACATTATCCGACAGCAGGTCAGCAGGACAGCGACAGTAACACTCTGAGCTACAAAATAGGTTACAAAAACAAGAGTTTAAAGACGAAATGAAGTTTTTATTTACGTGGGAGTATTTTGAGGAAGCAGTTTTTATGAAGTGATTTTTCAGTGGGGATCAGTTAGCAGGAGTTATGGGCTGCATGGCATAATTTGACAGCAGTGATTTTTGCTTTGATTGTGAGGCCAGCCAAGTCCCTGGCGGGGGAGGGGTGCTGGCAGAAGTCATGAGGGAGAACATATGTGTTTGGTTTACAGCAGATAAAATAAAATAGAATGAAAAATTGCACCTTCGCCATTGTTACCACCTATGAACTGGCTGAGGTTTCGTTGCCAATGCATTGTGGTTCCTTTATGGTCCTGCTTGAACTCTGAATCGTTGAGGCTTGGCAGTCAGTCCATTTCTTTTACCTTCTTCAAAGACACAAACCTCTTCCCTGCATTCCTCTGGATGTCTTCTTTTTCCAATGTATTCCAAAGAAAATATAATTATTTGATATACTTCAAAAGCATACCAGTGTGGGATAATAGGTCACACAGCACAGCCCACTTTGTATGAAATCTTTCCAACTATACTGTCCGTTTGCATGTCCGTCTGGCTGCAAATATTCGTGTCTGTGCGTTTTTGTGTCTGCAGATGTGCATGAGTAGGCTTTGTTTGTGCACATGTGTCTTGTTAAAAGTGCGTCTCCATTGGCAACATGGACAACATAAATCTAGGCAAAAGGTTGAAGTGAACCCACCCTCGCTGACATATATTACTGCCCCAGTTCCCCAGTGATACAGTCCCCTCCTTCTGCAAACACCCATACACACGGGTATGCTGACACACACACACACACACACACACACACACACACACACACATCCCAACACAGGATTGTGTAGATATACACACACTTTTGTGAGTGTGTATGTGTGTGTGTATGTGTGTGTGTGTGTGTGTGTGTGTGTGTGTGTGTGTTCATATTTATTGGTCAGGGTGGTCTTTTTCCATTCCCATTGAGCCAACTTCTATGTGCTTTCAGTGTCCAGATCCTCCACCGCCACATTATGTCATTGTGAGTGTGAGCGTGTGTCTGTGTGTGTGTGTGTGTATGTGTGTGTGTGTGTGTGTGTGTGTGTGCATTACCTGTGTGGCTTCATGTATTTGTGCGTGTATAATAAAGTGTGCCTGTGTTATTGCACCTCTGGAAATGTTTGAATATCGTTATGGAAACTCCACATCTTTTGCATGCACCATCCTACAAAGCATGCCAACTTATTTTATGCTGTATATGAAGTTCAGCGCACACACAGAGACACACACACACACACATTTTTCCCCATTTTATGGGGGCTCTGTCTTACCTCCCCAAAAATATGCAAGTCAGGGTACACCATCCAATGCCATGCAGTTAGCCGATGCAGTTAGCCATTAGCAACAAGAAGGCAAAAAAAGCTGATAATTAAATGTTAATCGTTTTCAATAAATGCCATGTGTACCAAAGTGTAAGCATGTGTGGTGCGCGCAGCACACACTCACAGAGCCGCTGTTACAGCAGCGTGTTGGCAGCCAGTGATGAAGTCAGACCAAGTAGCTCGTCTGACCTGCGATGTTCTCACCTATGATGTCACATGTGTGATCTCTCGTAAAAGCCGCAGGGTCTTCTAGAACAACGCGCGCGGTGCAGAGACAATGCAGACGTCTGGCTCGCACGCACACAACACAGGAACTTCTTCACCGCAGCCTTCAAGTTCATTACAAATCAGGATATTCTCATGTTTTTATCTCAAATAGATTTGAGAGTGAATGAAACCCTGGTGTTGTTGCATTCCAGGTGAACTGGTTTCATTCTTCAGGCATTATTATTTCAGACAATATTGGGAAATGGGACAGCTGCTATGAGGTGACGTCAGCTGAATAATAGGCATATGAATATGCACACCTTTCATGCTTGCGTACGTTTCATCCAGATCATACGTGTGCTCTTTTTATTGACATCAATTGTCTCATGGCTAGTGTGACAAAACAAACACACTTGTGCACGCACACACACACACACAAACGCACACACACACACACACACACACACACACACACACACACACACACACACACACACACACACACACACACAGACACATACACACACGCGCTCCTTTCTCTCTTTCTGGCTAATTTAAAATTTGTCAGATGCTTGCGTCTTCTGGATGGCTGGCCTTTGATATT